>CM034542.1:25894349-25976332 GCA_020002185.1 Paraescarpia echinospica | reverse complement strand
CAACCAGATCCCCCACTGATTCATGGTCAAGTAGATTAGCTCAATGCACCAACTAAGACAATACACAACACTGTGAGTGACAGTGTCCAGAGTGAGGCATAAGCAGTGTCCTCATTGCTGAATAGATCAATTAAAGAGGGTGACATTCTGCACAAGTGTTCATTAACCCTTAGTGATTGTTCAGAACACCAGACTGACCACATACCTAAACAAAGCGAATGTAATAGGTGAAGAACAGGCAGTGTTCAAATAGGGGTATTGGTTGAATTGTATTTGTCTCGACGCAAAAGGCTTTATTGTGCCTTCATCGATTATAAGAAAGCATTTTATTTAGTAGACTGGTCCTCCCTGTGGTCTAAGATAATTTCATGCGGTATTAATGGTATTGTGTTGAAAGTTGTATACAACATATACAAAAATGCTAAATCATGTATAAATGAGGGCCAGGCTGTGTCAGCCTTCTTCTCATGTGATGTATAGGTATGGCAAGGAGAAAACTTGTGTCATTTGCTATTTGCTATTTACCTGAATCATTTTGAACACTGTTAGTCACAATTATAACGGACTTGACGTGGCTGCTGGTTAAATTTATAACAACCTTAGGGATGATGATGTAGAAAATGTATGTTCTACTATATGCTGATGACACTAGAATGATTCAATTAAATACAGATTTCTTGCTTGTGTATAGCGGAACTGTGTCAACTCTTCTAATGGTTGACATTTGGTTGTTTCAGGTGTCAACTATATTGTGAATCTGTAATTATTAGTCTATATTGATACAATTGATTTACACAGTACCATGTCTACACAAGGCATGGCAAGCGTAAACAGAACAGTTGAATGCATTTGATATAAATAATGTGTAGGATATTTTATTCTATAGTTGTCCAGCTTATTAATTTTCTATGTTTGTCACCTACAGGTGACAGAATATTAATTTTCTATGTTTGTCACCTACAGGTTTCTACAGACAATACATCTTTAACCAATAGACACAACAATCACACCATTTTATAATAATTAAATGAACATCAAAATAAACACAACCTGCAATTATAGAAAATCAGTAGTTTTGAAGATAAAAAGTGTTAGGCAACTGTTCAGTCTAACAGGGGTCAAGTATGTCTACTCTGCCTGGGCGCTGTGACCAATTAAAGATTAGTTAAGGTCTCAATGGAACAGTAGCACTAGGCTGCAGAGTTTAGTCACAGTGTTGACTTTGTGGCACATTAAACAAAATCTACTGTTGGGGGTGGTCTCAAGGGCCCTTCTCAAAACCACATCACTTGATAAAGTAAAACTTTCGCACTTTGGGGGCCCCTTAGGTGCCCTTAGAATGATTCAATTAAATACAGATTTCTTGTATATAGTGGCAGAACCCTAAGATACATCTATGCAAAATTAGAAAAAAAGTTGCTGAACAGTTTTTGAAAAAATGGGCCAAATGTTACATTTGTACCAGTTTTGGGGTCCTTGGAGGCCCTAGGGAGCCCTTAAAATTATTCAATCAAATACAGATTTCTCGTGCATAGAGGCAGTGCCCTAAGATATGTCTATGCAAAATTAGAGAAAAAGTTGCAGAACGGTTTCTGAGATACGGCAGCTAACGGCGGACGGCAGACGGACGACGCAGAGTGATGGCAATAGTCCCTGGACCTTCGGCCAAAGGACTAAAAATGGGCCAAGAGGCCCTGAAGTCCTTTAGACTAATACGTCTATATGTGACCCCGGCTGACCAAGTGAGTGATAAGTCGGAAAAATTGTAACATTGTTTTCTTACATTCTTGTAAAGGCTGGGTAGGATGGTTTAAACGGTTTCAAAAATTATGACTGCTACAAAAATTGGCGAAGTTATGGAGCATTGAACATGGTAAGGATCAAAACTTGAAAATGAAGAAAACGGCTGTTGAAGTTTTACCAACCTAGTCCAGGCAGAAACAAGACAAAATATGAACATTTAGCTTTTTGGGAGGCCCTGAGGTGCCCTAAGATTGATTCAATCAAACACAAATGTCTTGTGTACAGACGTCTATGTAAAATTAGAGAAAAAGTTACTGAACAGTTTTTGAACTAACAGAAAAGACAACCTCTGATCCATGCAAGACACAGACTCTGCATGTGACAGATGTTGTAGGAAAAGGGATTAGTTGAGGGAAGGAGAGTAGCCAGCCAGTTGTCAATAGAGCTCCTGCCTAGGCTGTTCTCCTGCTGTAAACAATTTAGTTAGCAAATTGAGCATTTTAGGGGACCTTTGGTGCCCTTAGAATAATTCAATGAAATACAGATTCCTTGTGTATAGTAGCACTACCACATGAAATGTCTATGCAAAATTAGAGAAAAAGTTACTGAAGAGTTTTTGAAAAAATAGGCAAAACGTGAACATTTACCAGTTTTGGGGTCCTTTTTTGGGTGGGGGGGTAATTAGGTGCCCTTAGAATGATTAAATCAAATACAGACTTCTTGTGTACAGTGTCACTGTACACTAGAAGTCTGTATTTGATTTAATCATTCTAAGGGCATCTAATTACCCCCAAAAAGAGGATCCCAAAACTGGTAAATTTTCACGTTTTGCCTATTTTTTTCAAAACCTCTTCAGTAACTTTTTCTCTAATTTTGCATAGACATTTCATGAAAGGTATATGCAAAATTAGAGAAAAAGTTACTTAAGTTTTTGAAAAAATAGGCAAAATGTGAAAAGTTACCAGTTTTTTGGGGCCCTGGGGGCCCTCAGAACGATTCAATCAAATACAGATTTCGTGTGCATAGTGGCAATACCCTAAGATATGTATGTGCAAAATTAGAGAAAAAGTTACTGAACGGTTTCTGAGATACGGCAGCTAACGGCAGACGCAAAGTAATGGCAATATTCCGTTAGAACTTCGGCCTAAAAAGACATATGGTGTGTTTGTGTGCGGTGCATTTGTGTACTTATATTTTGAACTCTAGTTTGCATCATACTGAAGCGCTCAAGTTATGTCTAAACTAAAATGTTTCGACACCAAATTAATCAAGATATTTTGTTGACGCCCCCATAAAATGATATTGTGGACCCCCTGTGTGTGTGTCTGTAAGTGTGTGTGTGAGTGTCTGTGTGTGTGTTTGAGTGTCTGTGTGTGTGAGTGCCTGTGTGTGAGTGTCTATGTGTGTGAGTGTCTGTGTGTGTCTGTGTGTGTGAGTGTCTGTGTGTGTGTGTGTCTGTGAGTGTCTGTGTCTGTGTGTGTGTGTCTGTGAGTGTCTGTGTGTGAGAGTGTCTGTGTGTGCTTGTAAGTAGGACCTATACGGCTGTTCGTATATTTGTAATTATTCACATTTAGCCTGGGGGCCAGGTGTGATGGGAAATTTGGGAGTTGACAATGTCAAAAGCTGTAGCTGCATCCGTTTTTATTTACTACGTTACGTCCATCCACGGAATAACAAACAGTTGGCAACAGTATCTCCGATATAGTATAGTGACCTTCTAAAATTCGTTCCTACAGTGGTGGCCTCTGTTCTACAAAGCAAGAAGCCAAATGCAACACAAATTCTTGTGACTTTCAACACAGCATTTCAGTAGTGTAGCTTAGGGAAACAAAGGATACCACCACCATTCGTTATACACAACGCCGGATTTAGGACTGTAGAGGCCTCGGGCCAGTGACTGACAAACTGTGCAATCCAACACAAACAACCATTCTCTGAAGTGATTGAGATGACAGCCAGACAGTTTGGTAAAGGTCACTTTGGCCATGGACAGTTGGGTAACAGACATTTCGGTAACAGGACGTTTCTATAATGGGATGTTTTTGTAATAGCACATTTCCATACGAGGACATTTCAGTAATCACACCTTTCAGAAATCGGACATTTCGGTAAAACCAAATCCTGCACTGGTCGTATACAAGTGTATGTAATGACTTAACAAATTAATTGTGCAAAGCAACAGAAACAATGATACTCTGGAGTGAGTCTGATATAAAGTGTACATATATATATATATGTAATTCTATTCCTGCTATGGCTATGGTTGACATATGGCCATTTTTCATTGCCAAATAGTTATTTGTTTTACGATACCTGGCATACCTTTTGATGATAAACGCTGTTTCCCTCAAGTGTTATACCTTTTTCAACAGTGCATGTGTGCATAAAGTATCACTATCAGCACTACTGATTTTAAACTGTGGTCCACAGATGTCACATCTGAAGGAGTTTGCCAGTGTGAATGCGCACTACATGTGTCTTTAGCGAACCACTCCTGGAAAACTGTGCCCCACAGCTATCACATTTGTAAGGTTTCTCCCCAGTATGAATGCGGACATGTTTCTTCAAAGTACCATTTTCTGAGAATTGTGCACCACATGTTTCGAATTCGTAGGGTTTCTCCCCAGTGTGGATACGGATATGTTTCTTCAAAGTACCATTTTTTGAGAATTGTGCACCACAAGTATCGCATTTGTAGGGTTTGTCCCCAGTGTGGATACGGACATGATTAGTCAAATTATGACTTGCTGAGAATTGTGCACCACATGTATCACATTTGTAGGGTTTGTCCCCAGTGTGGATACGGACATGATTAGTCAAACTATGACTTGCTGAGAATTGTGCACCACATGTATCACATTTGTAGGGTTTGTCCCCAGTGTGGATACGGACATGTTTAGTCAAACAATGACTTGCTGAGAATTGTGCACCACACGTATCGCATTTGTAGGGTTTCTCCCCAGTGTGGATATGGATATGTGTCTTCAAATGACTGTTCTGTGAGAATTGTGCATCACATGTATCACATTTGTAGGGCTTCTCCCCAGTGTGGATATGGATATGTGTCTTCAAATGACTGTTCTGTGAGAATTGTGCATCACATGTATCACATTTGTAGGGTTTCTCCCCAGTGTGGATACGGATATGCTTAGTCAAATTACCACTTGCTGAAAATTGTGCACCACATGTATTGCATTTGTAGGGTTTCTCCCCAGTGTGGATACGGATATGTTTCTTCAAAGAACTATTTTCTGAGAATTGTGCACCACATGTATCGCATTTGTAGAATTTCTCCCCAGTGTGGATACGGATATGTTTCTTCAAAGCACCATTTTGTGAGAATAGTGCACCACATGTATCGCATTTGTAGGGTTTCTCCCCAGTGTGGATACGGATATGTTTCTTCAAAGTACCATTTTGTGAGAATTGTGCACCACATGTATCGCATTTGTAGGGTTTGTCCCCAGTGTGGATACGGACATGATTAGTCAAACTATAACTTGCTGAGAATTGTGCACCACATGTAACACATTTGTAGGGTTTGTCCCCAGTGTGGATACGGATATGTGCCTTCAAATGATTACTCTGTGTGAATTGTGCACCACATGTATCACATTTGTAGGGTTTCTCTCTAGTGTGGATACGGACATGCTTACTCAAATAGCTTTTTGCTGAAAATTGTGCACTACACATATCACATTTATAGGGTTTCTCCTCAGTGTGGATACACAAATGTGTCTTCAAACGATGACCGTGTGTAAACTGTGCCCCACACTTATCACATTTGAATGGTTTCTCCCAGTGTGACTGTGCACATGTACCGTTAAGCCAGTGTTGTTTAAAAAACGTTTCCACAAGTGACACATACATATCTTTTCTCATTGATACGAGTGTGCACATTCTCAGACATATTGATAATAGTTCCGGTTCTATCATGTTTTCACTGAGAAAGGTGGAGACGACATGCATCACATTTGAAGGGTTTTCTTCAGTCCGGTTTAATTCACCACACTACAAGACAGTGTGCACTTTTATAGGTTTCTCCACAGTAGGAATGTCCATATACATGCAGTTTGAAAGTTATACCCTGAGATGACGATTTGCCACAATTTCACTTTTTCCACAGGTCAGAGATTGCAGATGAGTCTTTAAATGTTAACTCCATAACGGTCACACTTGAATGATTGCCTTCACCAAAAGGGAGTTTTTGTCTGCTTAAATGTAAGTATTGTTCCACAGGAGACACTGTCACATGTTTGGTGTTGTTTCTGAAGAGAAACATGTGGACCCTCAGTGACTTGGCTCAATGTCCAACACTGTTTTGATGCAGACAACTCAACAGTTGTTATCAATGCGCGTGTGTTTGTGCAACTGGATCAGGTCAAGCTGACAATTCTGACACATACAGCCTTCGATACCACCACTGTCATCTGAAAGAACACAATATTATGTTAGTACTGTAGATGTAGGCAACATTAGAGATACTAGCGGACAGGTAAATTGCAGAAAATTTGACGATTTCTATTGTGACAAATAATATCCATTCTATATATCGTATTGTAAACTACAACTACATAGAAAGACGCATGTTAGTATAACGAAGGCTACAAGGAGACACAATAGAAATCAGTAAAACGATGCATACAAATATTATTAATATATGACAATGAATCCACAATAGACCCCCTGAAATAGGAAGATGTGTCATTAAAATCAGGAAGTGTCTTCGATTATTTATACAAAAAGCAAAACTAAATCTATGAAAAACACATTCACTCTTCAAGTGGCTGAACCATAGAATAGTCGAATGTCTAACTGAATCAGCAGTACAAGCTAGATTGATAACTTCATTTAAAAATCCATCTTGAGACTTGACAAATTCTGAACTATCCAGGTGATTACTGATATTATGAGTTTGAAGCTCCATTACACTAACTACCGGAACCAGAAACTATATGAATTCTGGCAGTCTTAAACTTTCTGACCTACTTTATAAAAAATGTACACTTACATGTCCATAAAGATCAAAATTCACATAACATACTAAACTAAAACTCAACATCTATGGCGATGACAACCTGTAGCTCTACAGCTATCGTAAAATCAATATTGTTTCGAGGTGTCGCAGTACAAATAAGGTTCATAGAACCTGTGTCCAGTGTCATTTCTATACCCAAAGACGTGTGATTTTATGTATCTGAGCATGTACATATCAATAATAATTTTAAATTCTAGGTGTTTATATGTGCACCTAGGTATATTTACAATTATAGGTGTGTATGTATGCATATAGGTAAATTATAATTACAGACTGTATACGTGCCGTGCGAGTGCGACGCCTTGATATGGTAGCCATGGAGCCACCAACGGAGATGTCAAGTTTTAGGTTTTAAAATTAAATTAGACTTTGTGTGACTTGATTGTCACAGGAATGTAAATGTAATTGTTCGATAACGTATCTAGGCTATAAAGACTATACTGTCTTTACTTATACAACAGTAATTTTACGAATATTATACTATATTTAATATATGGAGAAGTTTGGCGGCTAGTATATATATAGTATACTGTAGTCTGTAGGTGGTCGTTTTCATGGTTAGAACTTAGGTCAGAAAATAAAATCGCCTAAATTCTTAATATTAGAATCTAAAGAAGAGAGTCTGATAATTAACAAAACAACTGGTTAAAGCGATCAGACGATTTCGTCCTATTATTCTGAGGTGTTATATGCCAAATAGTAGCCTCGATTATCCAGGCGCCGTGAGGTGGCAGCATTGGCCACTTACTACGGCATGGATTATTAAGCTCCTGCCAGCAGGGGACTTGACCCCAGATTCGGGTAGAGACGATGATTGGCTCTCAGGCCAACTATGAAATAAATTAAATAAGGATAGACTTTTATCAGATAATATTATACTATAACAACATTAAACTTATATTGAAATATAATTTAGAAAAATCGTTATATATCTTTACCATATTTTCATTTTTGTGGCAAATAAATAATTACTACAAAAATAAAAACAATATTAACAAACAGTGCATCATAGCATAAAAATGATTTGGTTTACATTACATCTATAATTACTATATTACTGAAAACATAAACAAAAAGTGTCAAGAAAATCAATGGTTTGGTGTCAAGATTTAACCGGCATTACCCGAATATAAAATAAATGACAAGAAACCAACGAGTCTACCAACTGAGCTAGTGACATCATCAGAAATTAACTGGCTGATTTAAGTTGTTATGATAAATTGTACAACTCGTCCTTCATATATCGATATTCTAGTGATATTATGAGATTATATACGTTACTTTCTGTAACTTACCGTATAATACAATATCTGTTTGCTATGTATGTTTATTGGTGTAGATTATCTCCTGTGGGTTGCAATCAATATAATTATTCTGGAAACGAGCCGAAGCTTAGTGAAAGCCGAAACTTGGTCGACATGTAGGCCTATTCACATTCGTTGTTTAGAATCAAATTAGATTCATGTGGAACCGTAAGATAACTGCTTGTTCCTCTATGATGAGTTTTTAATTGATGACTTGTGTTTGTATTACATTTACAGCGAAATATTGCACAATAACTTATGTTCTCAAATGTTACATACAATGTTAAGGCACTTGTATAGAATCCGGACCCACCTCGATTTCGCTGTTATAACTTGAGTTTTGCCTAACTTTGAAGTTTGATACCAATGTTAAACTTTGTGTACACATCACATGGAAAACTGATTTTAGCTAATGCCTTGTTTTTATTTCCTTTAAAATTTAATTATCGCCCACAGGCAGCTAGCTAACGCGGTGCCGATGTAACCCGGTCAACGAAGATACTATCATACGTTATATTTATCGAAATACACCTACCGCATCAGGCCACATAATCAAAATATACAGTCTTACTTTTAGATAACGATCACAAAGGGTAGTGAAAAACTAGCAACAACACTTCCGAGATGTTGTCGAATGATAATGTGCTGCCACCTAGTAGCCATTAATGAAACTTGGGTAACACAAGTGCCTCCACCATGCGATTATTATCGTGTTCACACGTCACTGACTCTGTCGCAGATGAAGCGCGCACGCACGCACGCACGCACGCACGCGTGCCTATGCGTGTTATTATTGTATGCCAGTATGCCCATGTATAGACACGTGCATGTGTGGATATAATGGAGAGAGTTCACCGTGGACGAATAGACTGTGTCGAAAAACGATGTGAGGAAATTAGAGTTACCTTGTGTAGTAAGAGTCATCTTCGGAAGCCAGGGCTTTTTGCCATGCAAAACTAGCCCTGGCTGATCCCCTTCGTGAAGTGCGGAAGTTAGCTGAGACAGACTAGTAATTGACTTCGCCAGTCGCGAGAACAGCGCAAATATCCGCCCCAATTTGAAGACGGATAAACGACTTCTGGGAATCCCAATATATAATGACCCGTTCGCCCATTGCCATTAGCACGAGCAGCTGAGCGGTATTGTGTATTCGAATAATTGCTTCTACTTCCTAAACACTGCATGTAACACGAGCCACGGTTGGTTGAAATTAGTTTTATTATGACCACCTGACTTGCCTACATCTACTGATCTAGTGAGCGATTTCATAGGCCGAGCTTAAATTAAGAGTTTCGCAAACCGATCAGCCAAGGGGTACTGCTGGCTGGCACTGACGTAACCAGCAGCAGCGACCCCTGGCGCGCGAGGATGGTCAGAGTGTGCAGAGTAAGTTGGTGACTTTTGCCTTTCATCAAACTATCTGTGTATGCAAGCTCCAACTGAACAATTTCTAAGAAGAATAGCATTTGCTCAGTGTCATTGGTAGGAATGGGGACGGGGTATAACGGTAATATATAAGTCTTACATATTTGCATTCGCGATACAGTTACCTACAATAGACAAAATGCATGCTATTTTCTAGATCTCGTCCTGCTCAGAACGAAGAATTAGTATTAGCGATATATAATAATATAATTCAGCGAAAAAAAGTATAACATATCTAGGTCTTCATATAGATGACAGACTTGATTGGCAAGAACATATAAATGCATGCAAAAACAAGTTAACTAATGTTTTATACATAGTACTTAGAATAATTTATTACACTTTAGTTTACCCCTACTTGACATACAGAATCATTTTGTGGGGATCCACATACAAAACTCATATTGAAAAATTATTAATTATACAAAAAAATAGTTCGTTCCATTCTTAAAACAAACTATTGGCAACATTCACATCCCCTCTTTCATGTTTAAACTTAATAAAATTGCATACTATTTTTGAAATTGAAGTTGGAAAATGTATGTATAGTTATGTTTACGGGAGTCTGTCACATTCATTATTATCGGATATTTTTACATTTACCTATAACATTCACTTTTACAAAACTAGACAAAACTATAATATACGTCCTGTTATCGGTTCTACTCAAAGATCTTCGAACAGTTTGCTATGTAAAGGTCCGATGATGTGGAGTACAATTCCAACTGTTATACAAAATAAACCCAATCTAAATAGTTTTATATTATCATTAAAGGCAAATCTTGTAAGGGGGTATAGTGTTCTAGTTTAATCTCATTCCACCCCGAAACGTGTGACATATGTGTTTGATATTATAATGTTATTCTACTTAGGTATTATACCATTGCTGAAGCTTGGCATAACCACATTTTGTTTGCAAGACTACTTATGTGAACATTTATCATCTATTATTATTATTATTGCATTTACATATAGTATGTTCTATTAATTATAGCAACGTAACCAACACACTACACGTGAAATCATTGTTGATAATACAGTGTGTAGTTATTTTGGGGATGACGGCGGCCAGTTTACTTAATCAGAATCATCTTGCATTGGAATAATTAAAACAAACTGGTTACAGCCTTAATTGGCTCCGTTGTCAACCTGGAATTGTATATCATTTTGTCGATTTTTACCGATTGTTTATGTTTGTATGTATGATTTATCGCCTTATAGCATTAACGCAATTTATTTTGTTAAACGTATGACTTGTGGGTGTTTGTTTCGTTGCTTCTGTTTCTATTGTTGTACCAATTGATGCGAAGTGAGGATCGTTGTCACTTATACAGTGTGCATGGAAATGCCACGCCATGCAGCATGGACTTTCAACTTTCTAAACATTCTCTTAAACATATCCAAACATTTGAATTACCTTTCGTATAGAATTTCGTCTCTAAGTAAGTTTCGTTAGACTATATGACGTACCGGTTGGATACGTTAGCATATATATACGTATCGTTATGACAGCTCGTTGTTTCCTTCGTCTCGGTTGATTGGTATTTGTGTTTTTTATGTTCGGGTTACCTCTTCCACGTGTCTTCTCCATTTTATTGATCCCTCTATCTGAAATGTTCAGTCCCTCCAAATTTGTGACGGTCTTCTTTGTAGTTGTACGATATGTGAGCACATGGCTAGATATGGGGGATATCGTTGTTTTCTTCTCGCTCCTTGTGTATTGTTTTCTTGTTTTCTTTGTGTGTTCTCTACATCCTTCTTATGCGCTTCCAATCTCGTCTTGGATAATGTTACCATATCGCCAATAGATGATGCACCGCTGTTCATACGTGGTGTTTGATACACACGTCTGTCCAGTTATACTGGCTTGATGTTGACCTTTGGGTGTTCCAATTGGTATTTGAGAGATGTGTGGGATTAATGGCTGTGACTACCCTGTACCTTCTTAGACACCGTACACGCAGGAGATGCATGACTATCTGGTAATTCTGGTCGTTTTCGTTGTTGTCTGCCTGCCTTCTCTTATTGTTACTTGCCCTCCTTTGCGAGGTGAAGGACAAATAGTGACATACTCTTATGGCTCCGCTTTGGTGTTCTCTCCTCGCACATGCCATTTTATTTACCGATTTAGGCCGATAATTAAAGGTGTTACGTCGACGTCCTTATACCGTAACGTGAATAAAGTGTGGTTCATGTTGTACGAAACTTTACTGGTCAGACGTTTGAGCACTCGCATATTCTTCAGGAGATTGTACGGGGTAGTTGTTTTCATCTTGTCGACTTCGAAGGACCTGGAGAAGTAGTACACTGTCAGAAGTTACTCCACTCCATCAAGTCCGACTAAATCGATCCCAACGTTTCGCCATGGTGAATTACCATAATTATGACTCGTTATTGGTTCATTCTCTTGCTTGCTATCAGCCGTCGGCCAGATGCTTCACATTGTAAAGTAGGCCATTAATCGCTAGATTGCCTGAGAGTCTTGTCTCAGGAAGGCAATGCCCTTATTTGGGTAAGTCTTTAAATTGTTGAGGAACGGCACAGCATGGTAACATTTAGATCTCGATTACGACACTGTAGCAATTCTGCTGTTTATATATTTTTCTTAATCTTATTTCCTTGTCATTTTGTTAAAGTAGAAAGGTTAGACATCAACTGTTGGAGAGAGAGAGAGAGAGAGAGAGAGAGAGAGAGAGAGAGAGAGAGAGAGAGAGAGAGAGAGAGAGAGAGAGAGAGAGCAGATTGTGTTACGTAACAATTTACAGACCAGTGCAGGTGCACTCATTGGTCGGAGCACGGTTACCTTATGATTAACTTATGATTAACTCACGTCGTGGACGATTACATTGGTATAGGGGTGTTTTCACCATGCATAAATTAGGTGTGGCTCATTGTCGCGCATCTTATTGGCTCAATCCGGTCATGTGTTATACTGTGGCCCGTGTAGATTTTGGAGAGATCGTGAATAACAGGGCAATAATGGCGTTTGCCACCCTGCTGTCTAGAGGTAGGCAGAGTAAACGTGCAAAGATGTATGGGAAGCAGTAACAAGGTTATGTTCCCATTTTAGAACGATCTGACAGCGGTTCGAGTGCATGCGGCGGCGATCCGAGTGCAGCGGCGTTGTAATAGCAGTTCGAGCGAACGGGCGGCGGCGGACCGAGTGGTGCAGAGGCAGTTAGAGGGAGGGTGTGGCGGAGACACATGTCAGGCGATCGCGGCGGAGACGAACGTCGTCTACAGACGGCGATTATTGAGACCGGAGCGGTTTTATGTAGCAGGTCGGCCGAGCCGGTTCAACGAGATCAGACGAACGCGTGCGACGGCGATCAGAGCGTGCGGGCAACAGAGACGGACATTTCCAGCGGACAGTCTTTCAGTCGTGATGCGATCTCGTGGCGAGGTAGCGGAGTCCGGCTAACGGGATGAATCATAGCGAGTGCGACGAACTTTCGCTTGACTATGCATGTTATGTAATTAAGAAACTGTTGTTCTCTATACTGGGGATGGTATACATTCCCGATGTATGTAATGAAGAGACTGTTTTTTCCTACTCCTGGGATGTTATTGATTCCTCGATGTTACTTACATGAGTCCGACCGGACCTGAACATGTTCACATGTGAAGTTCCGTTGAAAGTGGTAATAGTACTTAGTTTTTTTTTGAACGAGCCATTGATAACTACCGATGAGACCTTAGATAGGGTAGAGTAAGAGGGTAGATATTCTTTTTTATTGTTACTATAACATATTTCCTTGTTATCTATATATGTAATAAAAATCCATCACATTTCCATTGTTCATTGTTGCGTTGTTCACGGTTGCTGCTCTCATTCACAAGCATTGCCATAATTAATAATGAACCCTACTAGACTTGAGCCATCTAGTTACGGAGACCTCGCCAATCTATGACAGGCAACCAGGCGATATTGGCTGCTGTGAATTAATAAAATTATATAATCGACGGAATAAACAATATGATACTTATATAGTTTAAAAGTCTTTTGAAAAAATTTGTTGATCTTTAGTTGTCATAATTGTTACGTTAATTATGTATTGTCTTATAGGCGGCGCTACTTGCTTGTCGTTGACCACCGAGCCTAGTGAGGACTCGGGAGTTTACCGTAGGGGGAGTGCGTGCATAAATGTCGATGATTTTTATCCTGCGATGCGTTGTGTTTATACACACTGGCGTTAGATCGCGGTTAATATTTGGAAGCTAAAGCTCTCTAAAAACCTCCAAATGCATCCTCCTCGAGGCTTCCCACCAATCCCCACCTTCAGGCTCTCTAACAATCTCCGAAAACATCCCCTTTAGGTTCCCACCAAAACAAAAGTCTAGTGTGGCACGTGCCAAAACAACCACTTTGAAGCACTCAAAATAACCTCCAGTTACACCCCCTTGAAGCTCTACCAAAACACCTTCAGGTGCTGAAAAAATTAACCTGTGATAGCATCCCTTGAGGCTGGCGAAAATCCGAAGGTCTGGGGGCATGTGCCAACATGCAGACCACCTCTGCTGGTTTATTTGAAACAATCACAAACATAACAAAACACGATGCAGTGCGGGGGTGTCTCATCTTTCGTGAACTGGTCATGCAACTAAAGTCTACTGTTAAACAGATCGGAAAATCTCAGGCACATTTACGTTCTAAAAATAAACCGCACTTTTGAGAACTAAACGATGGTCCGGTTTGCATGAACATGCGCTGTTTATTGCTCATTTAAAGCGCACGCCGCGGAAACGGCTTACGCACCACCGCAGACAGCGACGCAGACTAAAATAAACCGGGGGGCTATTTGGGCCTCAAAATGCGCGAAGACGCAATAATTTTATACTATAAAAATGCCTGTGACAATGTGCACGGTTTATTTAACGCCTTTTCGCCTCAAATTTAAGCAAAACTATAAATATAACGGAACAATCGAGGTGAGACCTCAAATTTATCAGATAACCACGTTCTTTTTCTATACGTCACTGTGGCACATGCGGCGTTTCACTGCACGACGCGTCATTGACGCGAATCCGCTGTCCAGGTGAATCGCTGCGTCTGTCTGTCAGAGTTACCTTATGTAGAGAATGTTCAAAGGACCTTTGCTTTTCGTCAAACTATTTGTATCCACCAGTTCCAAATGAACAATTAGATCAGAAGAAGCTTAACATAAAATTAACATTTTCCTCAGAGTTGTTGGTAGGAAGAGGGACGAAGGGTGGGGCATAGCGATAGCAATTTTAAATATTTCCATTCACCTATACAATTACCTACAATTAGGTACAACTGCACAATACACGTGATTTCAACCATGAGATTATAAAAAAATGGACCGAGTGGCCCTGAAGTACTTTGGACTAATACGTCTATATGTGACCCCGGCTGACCAAATGAGTGAAAAGTCAGAAAAATTGTAACATTGTTTTCTTACATCCTTGTAAAGGTTTGGTAGGGTGCTTTACACGGTTTCAAAAAATATGACTGCTACAAAAATTGGCAAAGTTATGGAGCATTGGACATGGTAGGGATCAAAAAGTGAAAATAAAGAAAACGGCTGTTGACGTTTTACATTATATATGCAAATATTACATGCACAACATTCAAATGTGGCATACAGTATGTAATATGTATGTTATGTTGCAATGATACACTGGAAGTACAAATGTGCTGCTACAAAGACTTATCAAATTATGCCAGATTATGTATTCATGTGTAAAACTAAGAGGACAGATTATTTGAGAGCAAAAGGTAGACTCACTGTTTGACACAGTTTAAAACCTACAGGCAACTGTCCAGTTTAACAGGGGTCTAGTGGCTTAATGCTGACTGTTGACACAAGATACTGCCAGTGACCAGTTACACATTAGTCACAGTTTCCATCAAACAATAGCAGGCAGAGAATCTTAGCTCCACAGCTGGGTTTAATACACAACCAGATCCCCCACTGATTCATGGTCAAGTAGATTAGCTCAATGCACCAACTAAGACAATACACAACACTGTGAGTGACAGTGTCCAGAGTGAGGCATAAGCAGTGTCCTCATTGCTGAATAGATCAATTAAAGAGGGTGACATTCTGCACAAGTGTTCATTAACCCTTAGTGATTGTTCAGAACACCAGACTGACCACATACCTAAACAAAGCGAATGTAATAGGTGAAGAACAGGCAGTGTTCAGATAGGGGTATTGGTTGAATTGTATTTGTCTCTACGCAAAAGGCTTTATTGTGCCTTCATCGATTATAAGAAAGCATTTTATTTAGTAGACTGGTCCTCCCTGTGGTCTAAGATAATTTCATGCGGTATTAATGGTATTATGTTGAAAGTTGTATACAACATATACAAAAATGCTAAATCATGTATAAATGAGGGCCAGGCTGTGTCAGCCTTCTTCTCATGTGATGCATAGGTATGGCAAGGAGAAAACTTGTGTCATTTGTTATTTGGTATTTACCTGAATCATTTTGAACACTGTTAGTCACAATTATAACGGATTTGACGTGGCTGCTGGTTAAATTTACAACAACCTTAGGGATGATGATGTAGAAAATGTATGTTCTACTATATGCTGATGACACTAGAATGATTCAATTAAATACAGATTTCTTGCTTGTGTATAGCGGAACTGTGTCAACTCTTCTAATGGTTGACATTTGGTTGTTTCAGGTGTCAACTATATTGTGAATCTGTAATTATTAGTCTATATTGATACAATTGATTTACACAGTACCATGTCTACACAAGGCATGGCAAGCGTAAACAGAACAGTTGAATGCATTTGATATAAATAATGTGTAGGATATTTCACTCTATAGTTGTCCAGAATATTAATTTTCTATGTTTGTCACCTACAGGTGACAGAATATAAATTTTCTATGTTTGTCACCTACAGGTTTCTACAGACAATACATCTTTAACCAATAGACACCACAATCACACCATTTTATAATAATTAAATGAACATCAAAATAAACACAACTTGCAATTATAGAAAATCAGTAGTTTTGAAGATAAAAAGTGTTAGGCAACTGTTCAGTCTAACAGGGGTCAAGTGTGTCTACTCTGCCTGGGCGCTGTGACCAATTAAAGATTAGTTAAAGTCTCAATGGAACAGTAGCACTAGGCTGCAGAGTTTAGTCACAGTGTTGACTTTGTGGCACATTAAACAAAATCTACTGTTGGGGTGGTCTCAAGGGCCCTTCTCAAAACCACATCACTTGATAAAGTAAAACTTTTGCACTTTGGGGGCCCCTTAGGTGCCCTTAGAATGATTCAATTAAATACAGATTTCTTGTATATAGTGGCAGAACCCTAAGATACATCTATGCAAAATTAGAAAAAAAGTTGCTGAACAGTTTTTGAAAAAATGGGCCAAATGTTACATTTGTACCAGTTTTGGGGTCCTTGGAGGCCCTAGGGAGCCCTTAAAATTATTCAATCAAATACAGATTTCTCGTGCATAGAGGCAGTGCCGTAAGATATGTCTATGCAAAATTAGAGAAAAAGTTGCAGAACGGTTTCTGAGATACGGCAGGTAACGGCGGACGGCAGACGGAGGACGCAGAGTGATGGCAATAGTCCCTTGGACCTTCGGCCAAAGGACTAAAAATGGGCCAAGAGGCCCTGAAGTCCTTTAGACTAATACGTCTATATGTGACCCCGGCTGACCAAGTGAGTGATAAGTCGGAAAAATTGTAACATTGTTTTCTTACATTCTTGTAAAGGCTGGGTAGGATGGTTTAAACGGTTTCAAAAATTATGACTGCTACAAAAATTGGCGAAGTTATGGAGCATTGAACATGGTAAGAATCAAAACTTGAAAATGAAGAAAACGGGTGTTGAAGTTTTACCAACCTAGTCCAGGCAGAAACAAGACAAAATATGAACATTTAGCTTTTTGGGAGGCCCTGAGGTGCCCTAAGATTGATTCAATCAAACACAAATTTCTTGTGTACAGACGTCTATGTAAAATTTGAGAAAAAGTTACTGAACAGTTTTTGAACTAACAGAAAAGACAACTTCTGATCCATGCAAGACACAGACTCTGCATGTGACAGATGTTGTAGGAAAAGGGATTATTTGAGGGAAGGAGAGTAGCCAGCCAGTTGTCAATAGAGCTCCTGCCTAGGCTGTTCTCCTGCTGTAAACAATTTAGTTAGCAAATTGAGCATTTTAGGGGACCTTTGATGCCCTTAGAATAATTCAATGAAATACAGATTCCTTGTGTATAGTAGCACTACCACATGAAATGTCTATGCAAAATTAGAGAAAAAGTTACTGAAGAGTTTTTGAAAAAATAGGCAAAACGTGAACATTTACCAGTTTTGGGGTCCTTTTTTGGGTGGAGGGGTAATTAGGTGCCCTTAGAATGATTAAATCAAATACAGACTTCTTGTGTACAGTGACACTGTACACAAGAAGTCTGTATTTGATTTAATCATTCTAAGGGCATCTAATTACCCCCCAAAAAAGGATCCCAAAACTGGTAAATTTTCACGTTTTGCCTATTTTTTTGAAAACCTCTTCAGTAACTTTTTCTCTAATTTTGCATAGATATTTCATGAAAGGTATATGCAAAATTAGAGAAAAAGTTACTTAAGTTTTTGAAAAAATAGGCAAAATGTGAAAAGTTACCAGTTTTTTGGGGCCCTGGGGGGCCCTCAGAACGATTCAATCAAATACAGATTTCGTGTGCATAGTGGCAATACCCTAAGATATGTATGTGCAAAATTAGAGAAAAAGTTACTGAACGGTTTTTGAGATACGGCAGCTAACGGCGGACGCAAAGTGATGGCAATAGTCCGTTGGACCTTCGGCCTAAAAAGACATATGCTGTGTTTGTGTGCGGTGCATTTGTGTACTTATATTTTGAACTTTAGTTTGCATCATACTGAAGCGCTCAAGTTATGTCTAAAATGTTTCGACACCAAATTAATCAAGATATTTTTTTGACGCCCCCATAAAATGATATTGTGGACCCCCTGTGTGTGTGTCTGTAAGTGTGTGTGTGAGTGTCTGTGTGTGTGAGTGCCTGTGTGTGAGTGTCTATGTGTGTGAGTGTCTGTGTGTGTCTGTGTGTGTGAGTGTCTGTGTGTATGTGAGTGTCTGTGTGTGTGAGAGTGTCTGTGTCTGTGAGTGTCTATTTGTGTGAGAGTGTCTGTGTGTGTGTGTCTGTGAGTGTCTGTGTGTGTGTGTGTGTGTGTGTCTGTGAGTGTCTGTGTGTGAGAGTGTCTGTGTGTGCGTGTATGTAGGACCTATACGGCTGTTCGTATATTTGTAATTATTCACATTTAGCCTGGGGGCCAGGTGTGATGGGAAATTTGGGAGTTGACAATGTCAAAAGCTGTAGCTGCATCCGTTTTTATTTACTACGTTACGTCCATCCACGGAATAACAAACAGTTGGCAACAGTATCACCGATATAGTATAGTGACCTTCTAAAATTCGTTCCTACAGTGGTGGCCTCTGTTCTACAAAGCAAGAAGCCAAATGCAACACAAATTCTTGTGACTTTCAACACAGCATTTCAGTAGTGTAGCTTAGGGAAACAAAGGATACCACCACCATTCGTTATACACAGCGCCGGATTTAGGACTGTAGAGGCCTCGGGCCAGTGACTGACAAACTGTGCAATCCAACACAAACAACCATTCTCTGAAGTGATTGAGATGACAGCCAGACAGTTTGGTAAAGGTCACTTTGGCCATGGACAGTTGGGTAACAGACATTTCGGTAACAGGACGTTTCTATAATAGGATATTTTTGTAATAGCACATTTCCATACGAGGACATTTCAGTAATCACACCTTTCAGAAATCGGACATTTCGGTAAAACCAAATCCTGCACTGGTCGTATACAAGTGTATGTAATGACTTAACAAATTAATTGTGCAAAGCAACAGAAACAATGATATTCTGGAGTGAGTCTGATATAAAGCGTACATATATATATATATGTAATTCTATTCCTGCTATGGCTATGGTTGACATATGGCCATTTTTCATTGCCAAATAGTTATTTGTTTTATGATACCTGGCATACCTTTTGATGGTAAACGCTGTTTCCCTCAAGTGTTATACCTTTTTCAACAGTGCATGTGTGCATAAAGTATCACTATCAGTACTACTGATTTTAAACTGTGGTCCACAGATGTCACATCTGAAGGACTTTGCCGGTGTGAATGCGCACTACATGTGTCTTTAGTGAACCACTCCTGGAAAACTGTGCCCCACAGCTATCACATTTGTAAGGTTTCTCCCAAGTATGAATACGGACATGTTTCTTCAAAGTACCATTTTCTGAGAATTGTGCACCACATGTATCGCATTTGTAGGGTTTCTCCCCAGTGTGGATACGGATATGTTTCTTCAAAGTACCATTTTCAGAGAATTGTGCACCACATGTATCGCATTTGTAGGGTTTCTCCCCAGTGTGGATACGGATATGTTTCTTCAAAGTACTATTGTCTGAGAATAGTGCACCACATGTATCGCATTTGTAGGGTTTCTCCCCAGTGTGGATACGGATATGTTTCTTCAAAGTACCATTTTCTGAGAATTGTGCACCACATGTATCACATTTGTAGGGTTTGTCCCCAGTGTGGATACGGACATGATTAGTCAAACTATGACTTGCTGAGAATTGTGCACCACATGTATCACATTTGTAGGGTTTGTCCCCAGTGTGGATACGGACATGTTTAGTCAAACAATGACTTGCTGAGAATTGTGCACCACACGTATCGCATTTGTAGGGTTTCTCCCCAGTGTGGATACGGATATGTGTCTTCAAATGACTGTTCTGTGAGAATTGTGCATCACATGTATCACATTTGTAGGGTTTCTCCCCAGTGTGGATATGGATATGTGTCTTCAAATGACTGTTCTGTGAGAATTGTGCATCACATGTATCACATTTGTAGGGTTTCTCCCCAGTGTGGATATGGATATGTGTCTTCAAATGACTGTTCTGTGAGAATTGTGCATCACATGTATCACATTTGTAGGTTTCTCCCCAGTGTGGATACGGATATGCTTAGTCAAATTACCACTTGCTGAAAATTGTGCACCACATGTATTGCATTTGTAGGGTTTCTCCCCAGTGTGGATACGGATATGTTTCTTCAAAGAAGTATTTTCTGAGAATTGTGCACCACATGTATCGCATTTGTAGAATTTTTCCCCAGTGTGGATACGGATATGTTTCTTCAAAGCAACATTTTGTGAGAATAGTGCACAACATGTATCGCATTTGTAGGGTTTCTCCCCAGTGTGGATACGGATATGTTTCTTCAAAGTACCATTTTCTGAGAATTGTGCACCACATGTATCGCATTTGTAGGGTTTGTCCCCAGTGTGGATACGGACATGATTAGTCAAACTATAACTTGCTGAGAATTGTGCACCACATGTAACACATTTGTAGGGTTTGTCCCCAGTGTGGATACGGATATGTGCCTTCAAATGATTACTCTGTGTGAATTGTGCACCACATGTATCACATTTGTAGGGTTTCTCTCTAGTGTGGATACGGACATGCTTACTCAAATCGCTTTTTGCTGAAAATTGTGCACCACACATATCACATTTATAGGGTTTCTCCTCAGTGTGGATACACAAATGTGTCTTCAAACCATGACCGTGTGTAAACTGTGCCCCACACTTATCACATTTGAATGGTTTCTCCCCAGTGTGACTGTGCACATGTACCGTTAAGCCAGTGTTGTTTAAAAAACGTTTTCCACAAGTGACACATACATATCTTTTCTCATTGATACGGGTGTGCACATTCTCAGACATATTGATAATAGTTCTGGTTCTATCATGTTTTCATATACATCCCGTGTGTAATGTTTCACCAGAGAATATATTAATACAACATGTAAACACTTTGATGACAAGTGCGAGTGCACGTGTAGGTTACACCACTGAGAAAGGTGGAGACGACATGCATCACATTTGAAGGGTTTTCTTCAGTCCGGTTTAAGTCACCACACTACAAGACAGTGTGCACATTTATAGGTTTCTCCACAGTATGAATGTCCATATACATGCAGTTTGAAAGTTATACCCTGAGATGACGATTTGCCACAATTTCACTTTTTCCACAGGTCAGAGATTGCAGATGAGTCTTTAAATGTTAACTCCATAACGGTCACACTTGAATGATTGCCTTCACCGAAAGGGAGTTTTTGTCTGCTTAAATGTAAGTATTGTTCCACAGGAGACACTGTCACATGTTTGGTGTTGTTTCTGAAGAGAAACATGTGGACCCTCAGTGACTTGGCTCAATGTCCAACACTGTTTTGATGCAGACAACTCAACAGTTGTTATCAATGCGCGTGTGTTTGTGCAACTGGATCAGGTCAAGCTGACAATTCTGACACATACAGCCTTCGATACCACCACTGTCATCTGAAAGAACACAATATTCTGTCAGTACTGTAGATGTAGGCAACATTAGAGATACTAGCGGACAGGTAAATTGCAGAAAATTTGACATTTTCTATTGTGACAAATAATATCCATTCTATATATCGTAGTGTAAACTACAACTACATAGAAAGACGCATGTTAGTACAATGAAGGCTACAAGGAGACACAATAGAAATCAGTAAAACAATGCATACAAATATTATTAATGTATGACAATGAATCCACAATAGACCCCCTGAAATAGGAAGATGTGTCATTAAAATCAGGAAGTGTCTTCGATTATTTATACAAAAAGAAAACTAAATCTATGAAAAACACATTCACTCTTCAAGTGGCTGAACCATAGAATAGTCGAATGTCTAACTGAATCAGCAGTACAAGCTAGATTGATAACTTCATTTAAAAATCCATCTTGAGACTTGACAAATTCTGAACTACCCAGGTGATTACTGATATTATGACTTTGAAGCTCCATTACACTAACTACGGAACCAGAAACTATATGAATTCTGGCAGTCTTAAACTTTCTGACCTACTTTATAAAAAATGTACACTTACATGTCCATAAAGATCAAAATTCACATAACATACTAAACTAAAACTCAACATCTATGGCGATGACAACCTGTAGCTCTACAGCTATCGTAAAATCAATATTGTTTCGAGGTGTCGCAGTACAAATAAGGTTCATAGAACTTGTGTCCAGTGTCATTTCTATACCCAAAGACGTGTGATTTTATGTATGTGAGCATGTACATATCAATAATAATTTTAAATTCTAGGTGTTTATATGTGCACCTAGGTATATTTACAATTATAGGTGTGTATGTATGCATATAGGTAAATTATAATTACAGACTGTATACGTGCCGTGCGAGTGCGACGCCTTGATATGGTAGCCATGGAGCCACCAACGGAGATGTCAAGTTTTAGTTTTTAAAATTAAATTAGACTTTGTGTGACTTGATTGTCACAGGAATGTAAATGTAATTGTTCGATAACGTATCTAGGCTATAAAGACTATACTGTCTTTACTTATACAACAGTAATTTTATGAATATTATACTATATTTAATATATGGAGAAGTTTTATTAGAATCTAAAGAAGAGAGTCTGATAATTAACAAAACAACTGGTTAAAGCGATCAGACGATTTCGTCCTATTATTCTGAGGTGTTATATGCCAAATAGTAGCCTCGATTATCCAGGCGCCGTGAGATGGCAGCATTGGCCACTTACTACGGCATGGATTATTAAGCTCCTGCCAGCAGGGGACTTGACCCCAGATTCGGGTAGAGACGATGATTGGCTCTCAGGCCAACTATGAAATAAATTAAATAAGGATAGACTTTTATCAGATAATATTATACTATAACAACATTAAACTTATATTGAAATATAATTTAGAAAAATCGTTATATATCTTTACCATATTTTCATTTTTGTGGCAAATAAATAATTACTACAAAAATAAAAACAATATTAACAAACAGTGCATCATAGCATAAAAATTATTTGGTTTACATTACATCTATAATTACTATATTACTGAAAACATAAACAAAAAGTGTCAAGAAAATCAATGGTTTGGTGTCAAGATTTAACCGGCATTACCCGAATATAAAATAAATGACAAGAAACCAACGAGTCTACCAACTGAGCTAGTGACATCATCAGAAATTCACTGGCTGATTTAAGTTGTTATGATAAATTGTACAACTCGTCCTTCATATATCGATATTCTAGTGATATTATGAGATTATATACGTTACTTTCTGTAGCTTACCGTATAATACAATATCTGTTTGCTATGTATGTTTATTGGTGTAGATTATCTCCTGTGGGTTGCAATCGATATAATTATTCTGGAAACGAGCCGAAGCTTAGTGAAAGCCGAAACTTGGTCGACATGTACTGATCATGTAGGCCTATTCACATTCGTTGTTTAGAATCAAATTAGATTCATGTGGAACCGTAAGATAACTGCTTGTTCCTCTATGATGAGTTTTTAATTGATGACTTGTGTTTGTATTACAGCGAAATATTGCACAATAACTTATGTTCTCAAATGTTACATACAATGTTAAGGCACTTGTGTAGAATCCGGACCCACCTCGATTTCGCTGTTATAACTTGAGTTTTGCCTAACTTTGAAGTTTGATACCAATGTTAAACTTTGTGTACACATCACATGGAAAACTGATTTTAGCTAATGCCTTGTTTTTATTTCCTTTAAAGTTTAATTATCGCCCACAGGCAGCTAGCTAACGCGGTGCCGATGTAACCCGGTCAACGAAGATACTATTATACGTTATATTTATCGAAATACACCTACCGCATCAGGCCACATAATCAAAATATACAGGCTTACTTTTAGATAACGACCACAAAGGGTAGTGAAAAACTAGCAACAACACTTCCGCGATGTTGTCGAATGATAATGTGCTGCCACCTAGTAGCCATTAATGAAACTTGGGTAACACAAGTGCCTCCACCATGCGATTATTATCGTGTTCACACGTCACTGACTCTGTCGCAGATGAAGCGCGCACGCACGCACGCACGCACGCACGCACGCACGCACGCGTGCCTATGCGTGTTATTATTGTTTGCCAGTATGCCCATGTATAGACACGTGCATGTGTGGATAGAATGGAGAGAGTTCACCGTGGACGAATAGACTGTGTCGAAAAACGATGTGAGGAAATTAGAGTTACCTTCTGTAGTAAGAGTCATCTTCGGAAGCCAGGGCTGTTTGCCATGCAAAACTAGCCCTGGCTGATCCCCTTCGTGAAATGCGGAAGTTAGCTGAGACAAACTAGTAATTGACTTCGCCAGTCGCGAGAACAGCGCAAATACCCGCCCCAATTTGAAGACGGATAAACGACTTCTGGGAATCCCAATATATAATGACCCGTTCGCCCATTGCCATTAGCACGAGCAGCTGAGCGGTATTGTGTATTCGAATAATTGCTTCTACTTCCTAAACACTGCATGTAACACGAGCCACGGTTGGTTGAAATTAGTTTTATTATGACCACCTGACTTGCCTACATCTACTGATCTAGTGAGCGATTTCATAGGCCGAGCTTAAATTAAGAGTTTCGCAAACCGATCAGCCAAGGGGTACTGCTGGCTGGCACTGACGTAACCAGCAGCAGCGACCCCTGGCGCGCGAGGATGGTCAGAGTGTGCAGAGTAAGTTGGTGACTTTTGCCTTTCATCAAACTATCTGTGTATGCAAGCTCCAACTGAACAATTTCTAAGAAGAATAGCATTTGCTCAGTGTCATTGGTAGGAATGGGGACGGGGTATAACGGTAATATATGTCTTAAATATTTGCATTCGCGATACAGTTACCTACAATAGACAAAATGCATGCTATTTTCTAGATCTCGTCCTGCTCAGAACGAAGAATTAGTATTAGCGATATCTAATAATATAATTCAGCGAAAAAAAGTATAACATTTCTAGGTCTTCATATAGATGACAGACGTGATTGGCAAGAACATATAAATGCATGCAAAAACAAGTTAACTAGTGTTTTATACATAGTACTTAGAATAATTTATTACACTTTAGTTTACCCCTACTTGACATACAGAATCATTTTGTGGGGATCCACATACAAAACTCATATTGAAAAATTATTAATTATACAAAAAAATAGTTCGTTCCATTCTTAAAACAAACTATTGGCAACATTCACATCCCCTCTTTCATGTTTAAACTTAATAAAATTGCATACTATTTTTGAAATTGAACTTGGAAAATGTATGTATACTTATGTTTACGGGAGTCTGTCACATTCATTATCATCGGATATTTTTACATTTACCTATAACATTCACTTTTACAAAACTAGACAAACCTATAATATACGTCCTGTTATCGGTTCTACTCAAAGATCTTCGAACAGTTTGCTATGTAAAGGTCCGATGATGTGGAATACAATTCCAACTGTTATACAAAATAAACCCAATCTAAATAGTTTTACATTATCATTAAAGGCAAATCTTGTAAGGGGGTATAGTGTTCTAGTTTAATCTCATTCCACCCCGAAACGTGTGACATATGTGTTTGATATTATAATGTTATTCTACTTATGTATTATACCATTGCTGAAGCTTGGCATAACCACATTTTGTTTGCAAGACTACTTATGTGAACATTTATCATCTAGTATTAGTATTATTGCATTTACATATAGTATGTTCTATTAATTATAGCAACGTAACCAACACACTACACGTGAAATCATTGTTGATAATACAGTGTGTAGTTATTTTGGGGATGACGGCGACCAGTTTACTTAATCAGAATCATCTTGCATTGGAATAATTAAAACAAACTGGTTACAGCCTTAATTGGCTCCGTTGTCAACCTGGAATTGTATATCATTTTGTCGATTTTTACCGATTGTTTATGTTTGTATGTATGATTTATCGCCTTATAGCATTAACGCAATTTATTTTGTCAAACGTATGACTTGTGGGTGTTTGTTTCGTTGCTTCTGTTTCTATTGTTGTACCAATTGATGCGAAGTGAGGATCGTTGTCACTTATACAGTGTGCAAGGAAATGCCACGCCATGCAGCATGGACTTTCAACTTTCTAAACATTCTCTTAAACATATCCAAACATTTGAATTACCTTTCGTATAGAATTTCGTCTCTAAGTAAGTTTTGTTAGACTATATGACGTACCGGTTGGATACGTTAGCATATATATACGTATCGTTATGACAGCTCGTTGTTTCCTTCGTCTCGGTTGATTGGTATTTGTGTTTTTTATGTTCGGGTTACCTCTTCCACGTGTCTTCTCCATTTTATTGATCCCTCTATCTGAAATGTTCAGTCCCTCCAAGTTTGTGACGGTCTTCTTTGTAGTTGTACGATATGTGAGCACATGGCTAGATATGATGGATATCGTTGTTTTCTTCTCGCTCCTTGTGTATTGTTTTCTTGTTTTCTTTGTGTGTTCTCTATATCCTTCTTATGCGCTTCCAATCTCGTCTTGGATAATGTTACCATATCGCCAATAGATGATGCACCGCTGTTCATACGTGGTGTTTGATACACACGTCTGTCCAGTTATACTGGCTTGACGTTGACCTTTGGGTGTTCCAATTGGTATTTGAGAGATGTGTGGGATTAATGGCTGTGACTACCCTGTACCTTCTTAGACACCGTACACGCAGGAGATGCATGACTATCTGGTAATTCTGGTCGTTTTCGTTGTTGTCTGCCTGCCTTCTCTTATTGTTACTTGCCCTCCTCTACGAGGTGAAGGACAAATAGTGACATATTCTTATGGCTCCGCTTTGGTGTTCTCTCCTCGCACTTGCCATTTTATTTACCGATTTAGGCCGATAATTGGAGGTGTTACGTCGACGTCCTTATACCGTAACGTGAATAAAGTGTGGTTCATGTTGTACGAAACTTTATTGGTCAGACGTTTGAGCACTCGCATATTCTTCATGAGAGTGTTTTGGGTGAATGTATTGTCAAAATATCCAACGATTGTAATTGTGTACGGGGTAGTTGTTTTCATCTTGTCGACTTCGAAGGACCTGGATAAGTAGTACACTGTCAGAAGTTACTCAACTCCATCAAGTCCGACTAAATCGATCCCAACGTTTCGCCATGGTGAATTACCATAATTATGACTCGTTATTGGTTCATTCTCTTGCTTGCTATCAGCCGTCGGCCAGATGCTTCACATTGTAAAGTTGGCCATTAATCGCTAGATTGCCTGAGAGTCTTGTCTCAGGAAGGCAATGCCCTTATTTGGGTAAGTCTTTAAATTGTTGAGGAACGGCACAGCATGGTAACATTTTGATCTCGATTACGACACTGTAGCAATTCTGCTGTTTATATATTTTTCTGAATCTTATTTCCTTGTCATTTTGTTAAAGTAGAAAGGTTAGACATCAACTGTTGTAGAGAGAGAGAGAGAGAGAGAGAGAGAGAGAGAGAGAGAGAGAGAGAGAGAGAGAGAGAGAGAGAGAGAGAGAGAGAGAGAGAGAGAGAGAGAGAGAGCAGATTGTGTTACGTAACAATTTACAGACCAGTGCAGGTGCACTCATTGGTCGGAGCACGGTTACCTTATGATTAACTTATGATTAACTCACGTCGTGGACGATTACATTGGTATAGGGGTGTTTTCACCATGCATAAATTAGATGTGGCTCATTGTCCCGCATCTTATTGGCTCAATCCGGTCATGTGTTACGCTGTTTAAGACTAAGTATACACGCTACTGTCTCACGTAGGGAGGAGCATGTTGGAGAGATCGTGGCACGTGTAGATTTTTGAGAGATCGTGAGTAACAGGGCAATAATGGCGTTTGCCACCCTGCTGTCTAGAGGTAGGCAGAGTAAACGTGCAAAGTTGTATGGGAAGCAGTAACAAGGTTATGTTCCCATTTTAGAACGATGTGACAGCGGTTCGAGTGCATGCGGCGGCGATCCGAGTGCAGCGGCGTTGTAATAGCAGTTCGAGCGAACGGGCGGCGGCGGACCGAGTGGTGCAGAGGCAGTTAGAGGGAGGGTGTGGCGGAAACGAACGTCGTCTACAGACGGCGATTATTGAGACCGGAGCGGTTTTATGTAGCAGGTCGGCCGAGCCGGTTCAACGAGATCAGACGAACGCGTGCGACGGCGATCAGAGCGTGCGGGCAACAGTGACGGACATTTCCAGCGGACAGTCTATCAGTCGTGATGCGATCTCGTGGCGAGGTAGCGGAGTCCGGCTAACGGGATGAATCGTAGCGAGTGCGACGAACTTTCGCTTGACTATGCGGCGAGACGAAACATAGGAAAATGACAGTTCGATGTAATATTTAGATGTTGAGTTGCTGCCTAAATTTCTTTGAACAGTCTCAATGTATGTTACGTAATTAAGAAACTGTTGTTCTCTATACTGGGGATGGTATACATTCCCGATGTATGTAATGAAGAGACTGTTTTTTCCTACTGCTGGGATGTTATTGATTCCTCGATGTTACTTACATGAGTCCGAACGGACCTGAACATGTTCACATGTGAAGTTCCGTTGAAAGTGGTAATAGTACATAGTTTGTTTTTGAACGAGCCATTGATAACTACCGATGAGACCTTAGATAGGGTAGAGTAAGAGGGTAGATCTTCTTTTTTATTGTTACTATAACATATTTCCTTGTTATCTATATATGTAATAACAATCTATCACATTTCCATTGTTCATTGTTGCGTTGTTCACGGTTGCTGCTCTCATTCACAAGCATTGCCATAATTAATAATGAACCCTACTAGACTTGAGCCATCTAGTTACGGAGACCTCGCCAATCTATGACAGGCAACCAGGCGATATTGGCTGCTGTGAATTAATAAAATTATATAATCGACGGAATAAACAATATGATACTTATATAGTATAAAATAGTCTTTCGAAAAAATGTGTTGATCTTTAGTTGTCATAATTGTTACGTTAATTATGTATTGTCTTATAGGCGGCGCTACTTGCTTGTCGTTGACCACCGAGCCTAGTGAGGACTCGGGAGTTTGCCGTAGGGGGAGTGCGTGCATAAATGTCGATGATTTTTAACCTGCGGTGCGTTGTGTTTATTTACACTGGCGTTAGAACGCGGTGAATATACGGAAGCTAAAGCTCTCTAAAAACCTCCAAATGCATCCTCCTCGAGGCTTCCCACAAATCCCCACCTTGAGGCTCTCTAACAATCTCCGAAAACATCCCCTTTAGGTTCCCACCAAAACAAAAGTCTAGTGTGGCACGTGCCAAAACAACCACTTTGAAGCACTCAAAATAACCTCCAGTTACACCCCCTTGAAGCTCTACCAAAACACCTTCAGGTTCTCAAAAAATTAACCTGTGATAGCATCCTTTGAGGCTGGCGAAAATCCGAAGGTCTGGGGGCATGTGCCAACATGCAGACCACTTCTGCTGGTTTATTTGAAACAATCACAAACATAACAAAACACGATACAGTGCGGGGGTGTCTCATCTTTCGTGGACTGGTCATGCAACTAAAGTCTACTGTTAAACAGATCGGAAAATCTCAGGCACATTTACGTTCTAAAAATAAACCGCACTTTTGAGAACTAAACGATGGTCCGGTTTGCATGAACATGCGCTGTTTATTGCTCATTTCAAGCGCACGCCGCGGAAACGGCTAACGCACCACCGCAGACAGCGACGCAGACTAAAATAAACCGGGGGGCTATTTGAGCCTCAAAATGCGCGAAGACGCAATAATTTTATACTATAAAAATGCCTGTGACGATGTGAACGGTTTATTTAACGCCTTTTCGCCTCAAATTTAAGCAAAACTATAAATATAACGGAACAATCGAGGTGAGACCTCAAATTTATCAGATAACCACGTTGTTTTTCTATGCGTCACTGTGGAACATGCGGCATTTCACTGCACGACGCGTCATTGAATCCACAATTACCTACAATTAGGTACAACTGCACAATACATGTGATTTCAACCATGAGATTATAAAAAAATGGGCCCTGAGTGGCCCTGAAGTACTTTGGACTAATACGTCTATATGTGACTCCGGCTGACCAAATGAGTGAAAAGTCGGAAAAATTGTAACATTGTTTTCTTACATCCTTGTAAAGGTTTGGTAGGGTGGTTTACACGGTTTCAAAAAATATGACTGCTACACAAATTGGCAAAGTTATGGAGCATTGGACATGGTAGGGATCAAAAAGTGAAAATAAAGAAAACAGCTGTTGAAGTTTTACATTATATATGCAAATATTACATGCACAACATTCAAATGTGGCACACAGTATGTAATATGTATGTTATGTTGCAATGATACACTGGAAGTACAAATGTGCTGCTACAAAGACTTATCAAGTTATGCCAGATTATGTATTCATGTGTAAAACTAAGAGGACAGATTATTTGAGAGCAAAAGGTAGACTCACTGTTTGACACAGTTTAAAACCTACAGGCAACTGTCCAGTTTAACAGGGGTCTAGTGGCTTAATGCTGACTGTTGACACAAAATACTGCCATTGACCAATTACACATTAGTGACAGTTTCCATTAAACAATAGCAGGCAGAGAATCTTAGCTCCACAGCTGGGTGTAATACACAACCAGAGCCCCCACTGATTCACGGTCAAGTAGATTAGCTCAATGCACCAACTAAGACAATACACAACACTGTGAGTGACAGTGTCCAGAGTGAGGCCTAAGCAGTGTCCTCATTGCTGAATAGATCAATTAAAGAGGGTGACATTCTGCACAAGTGTTCATTAATCCTTAGTGATTGTTCAGAACACCAGACTGACCACATACCTAAACAAAGCGAATGTAATAGGTGAAGAACAGGCAGTGTTCAGATAGGGGTATTGGTTGAATTGTGTTTGTCTCTACGCAAAAGGCTTTATTGTGCCTTCATCGATTATAAGAAAGCATTTGATTTAGTATACCGGTCCTCCCTGTGGTCTAAGATAATTTCATGCGGTATTAATGGTATTGTGTTGAAAGTTGTATACAACATATACAAAAATGCTAAATCATGTATAAATCAGGGCCAGGCTGTGTCAGCCTTCTTCTCATGTGATGTATAGATATGGCAAGGAGAAAACTTGTGTCCTTTGTTATTTGCTATTTACCTGAATCATTTTGAACACTGTTAGTCACAATTATAACGGACTTGACGTGGCTGCTGATTAAATTTACAACAACCTTAGGGATGATGATGTAGAAAATGTATGTTCTACTATATGCTGATGACACTAGAATGATTCAATTAAATACAGATTTCTTGCTTGTGTATAGCGGAACTGTGTCAACTCTTCTAATGGTTGACATTTGGTTGTTTCAGGTGTCAACTATATTGTGAATCTGTAATTATTAGTCTATATTGATACAATTGATTTACACAGTACCATGTCTACACTAGGCATGGCAAGCGTAAACAGAACAGTTGAATGCATTTGATATAAATAAAGTGTAGGATATTTCACTCTATAGTTGTCCAGAATATTAATTTTCTATGTTTGTCACCTACAGGTGACAGAATATTAATTTTCTATGTTTGTCACCTACAGGTTTGTACAGACAATACATCTTTAACCAATAGACACCACAGTCACACCATTTTATAATAATTAAATGAACATCAAAATAAACACAACTTGCAATTATAGAAAATCAATAGTTTTGAAGATATAAAAGTGTTAGGCAACTGTTCAGTCTAACAGGGGTCAAGAGTGTCTACTCTGCCTGGGCGCTGTGACCAATTAAAGATTAGTTAAGGTTTCAATGGAACAGTAGCACTAGGCTGCATAGTTTAGTCACAGTGTTGACTTTGTGGCACATTAAACAAAATCTACTGTTGGGGGTGGTCTCAAGGGCCCTTCTCAAAACCACATCACTTGATAAAGTAAAACTTTCGCACTTTGGGGGCCCCTTAGAATGATTCAATTAAATACAGATTTCTTGTATATAGTGGCAGAACCCTAAGATGCATCTATGCAAAATTATAAAAAAAGTTGCTGAATAGTTTTAAAAAAAAATGGGCCAAATGTTACATTTGTACCAGTTTTGGGGTCCTTGGAGGCCCTAGGGAGCCCTTAAAATTATTCAATCAAATACAGATTTCTCGTGCATAGAGGCAGTGCCCTAAGATATGTCTATGCAAAATTAGAGTTGCTGAACGGTTTCTGAGATACGGCAGCTAACGGCGGACGGTAGACGGAGGACGCAGAGTGATGGCAATAGTCCCTGGACCTTCGGCCAAAGGACTAAAAATGGGCCAAGAGGCCCTGAAGTCCTTTAGACTAATACGTCTATATGTGACCCCGGCTGACCAAGTGAGTGATAAGTCGGAAAAATTGTAACATTGTTTTCTTACATTCTTGTAAAGGCTGGGTAGGATGGTTTAAACGGTTTCAAAAATTATGACTGCTACAAAAATTGGCGAAGTTATGGAGCATTGAACATGGTAAGGATCAAAACTTGAAAATGAAGAAAACGGCTGTTGAAGTTTTACCAACCTAGTCCAGGCAGAAACAAGAAAAAATATGAACATTTAGCTTTTTGGGAGGCCCTGAGGTGCCCTTAGATTGATTCAATCAAACACAAATTTCTTGTGTACAGACGTCTATGTAAAATTAGAGAAAAAGTTACTGAACAGTTTTTGAACTAACAGAAAAGACAACCTCTGATCCATGCAAGACACAGACTCTGCATGTGACAGATGTTGTAGGAAAAGGGATTAGTTGAGGGAAGGAGAGTAGCCAGCCAGTTGTCAATAGATCTCCTGCCCGGGCTGTTCTCCTGCTGTAAACAATTTAGTTAGCAAATTGAGCATTTTAGGGGACTTTTGGTGCCCTTAGAATAATTCAATGAAATACAGATTCCTCGTGTATAGTAGCACTACCACATGAAATGTCTATGCAAAATTAGAGAAAAAGTTACTGAAGAGTTTTTGAAAAAATAGGCAAAACGTGAACATTTACCAGTTTTGGGGTCCTTTTTTGGGTGGGGGGGGTAATTAGGTGCCCTTAGAATGATTAAATCAAATACAGACTTCTTGTGTACAGTGTCACTGTACACAAGAAGTCTGTATTTGATTTAATCATTCTAAGGGCACCTAATTACCCCCCAAAAAAAGGATCCCAAAACTGGTAAATTTTCATGTTTTGCCTATTTTTTTCAAAACCTCTTCAGTAACTTTTTCTCTAATTTTGCATAGACATTTCATGAAAGGTATATGCAAAATTAGAGAAAAAGTTACTTAAGTTTTTCAAAAAATAGGCAAAATGTGAAAAGTTGCCAGTTTTTTGGGGCCCTGGGGGCCCTCAGAACGGTTCAATCAAATACAGATTTCGTGTGCATAGTGGCAGTACCCTAAGATACGTGTGCAAAATTAGAGAAAAAGTTACTGAACGGTTTCTGAGATACGGCAGCTAACGGCGGACGCAGAGTGATGGCAATAGTTCGTTGGACCTTCGGCCTAAAAAGACATGCTGTGTTTGTGTGTGGTGCATTTGTGTACTTATATTTTGAACTCTAGTTTGCATCATACTGAAGTGCTGAAGTTATGTCTAAAATGTTTCGACAACAAATTAATTAAGATATTTTGTCGACGCCCCCATAAAATGATATTGTGGAGCCCCTGTGTGTGTGTGTGTCTGTAAGTGTGTGTGTGAATGTATGTGTGTGTGTTTGAGTGTCTGTGTGTGTGAGTGCCTGTGTGTGAGTGTCTGTCTGTGTGTCTGTGTGTGTGTGCGTGTATGTAGGACCTATACGGCTGTTCGTATATTTGTAATTATTCACATTTAGCCTGGGGGCCAGGTGTGATGGGAAATTTGGGAGTTGACAATGTCAAAAGCTGTAGCTGAATCCGTTTTTATTGACTACGTTACGTCCACCCACGGAATAACAAACAGTTGGCAACAGTATCACCGATATACTATTGTGACCTTCTAAAATTCGTTCCTACAGTGGTGGCCTCTATTCTACAAAGCAAGAAGCCAAATGCAACACAAATTCTTGTGACTTTCAACACAGCATTTCAGTAGTGTAGCTTAGGGAAACAAAGGATACGACCACCATTCGTTATACACAGCGCCGGATTTAGGACTGTAGAGGCCTCGGGCCAGTGACTGACTGGATATCATTATAGCTCTCACTGCTGGAGGTGGAGCAACTTCGTCACTGCCCTTAACGCCAGAGGGCGTAACGGGTAGTAACTAGTAAGTAAGTAATAGTTCTCACTCGTCCCTCTCTTCTACACCAGGGACTTCAGGGTAAAATATGATTTTTTTATATTTAGAACACTAGTTTGTATTGTACTGAAGCAGTTAAGTTACGTCTAAAAACGTTTCGACACCAAAGAAATTATGCAAAAAGCGTTTTGTGCACGCATCCATAAAAGTTATATAGGGGTTCCTGGGCGATTGCCGCGACTTCTACGGCTAAAATGCTGCACTGGTCATATACAAGAATAAACAATGACTTGACAAACTGTGCAATCCAACAGAAACAATCATTCTCTGAAGTGAGTGAGATGACAGCCAGACAGTTTGGTAAAGGTCACTTTGGCCATAGACAGTTGGGTAACAGACATTTCGGTAACAGGACGTTTCTATAATGGGATGTTTTTGTAATAGCACATTTCCATACGAGGACATTTCAGTAATCGGACATTTCGGTAAAACCAAATCCTGCACTGGTCGTATACAAGTGTATGTAATGACTTAACAAATTAATTGTGCAAAGCAACAGAAACAATGATATTCTGGAGTGAGTCTGATATAAAGTGTACATATATATATATATGTGTAATTCTATTCATGCTATGGCTATGGTTGACATATGGCCATTTTTCATTGCCAAATAGTTATTTGTTTTACGATATCTGGCATACCTTTTGATGGTAAACGCTGTTTCCCTCAAGTGTTATACCTTTTTCAACAGTGCATGTGTGCATAAAGTATCACTATCAGTACTACTGATTTTAAACTGTGGTCCACAGATGTCACATCTGAAGGAGTTTGCCAGTGTGAATGCGCACTACATGTGTCTTTAGCGAACCACTCCTGGAAAACTGTGCCCCACAGCTATCACATTTGTAAGGTTTCTCCCCAGTATGAATGCGGACATGTTTCTTCAAAGTACCATTTTCTGAGAATTGTGCACCACATGTATCGCATTTGTAGGGTTTCTCCCCAGTGTGGATACGGATATGTTTCTTCAAAGTACAATTTTTTGAGAATTGTGCACCACAAGTATCGCATTTGTAGGGTTTGTCCCCAGTGTGGATACGGACATGATTAGTCAAATTATGACTTGCTGAGAATTGTGCACCACATGTATCACATTTGTAGGGTTTCTCCCCAGTGTGGATACGGATATGTGTCTTCAACTGACCATTCTGTGAGAATTGTGCACCACATGTATCGCATTTGTAGGGTTTCTCCCCAGTGTGGATACGGATATGCTTAGCCAAATCACCACTTGCTGAAAATTGTGCACCACATGTATTGCATTTGTAGGGTTTTTCCCCAGTGTGGATACGGATATGTTTCTTCAAAGTGCTATTGTCTGAGAATTGTGCACCACATGTATCGCATTTGTAGGGTTTCTCCCCAGTGTGGATACGGATATGTTTCTTCAAAGTACTATTTTCTGAGAATAGTGCACCACATGTATCGCATTTGTAGGGTTTCTCCCTAGTGTGGATACGGATATGTTTCTTCAAAGTACCATTTTCTGAGAATTGTGCACCACATGTATCACATTTGTAGGGTTTCTCCCCAGTGTGGATACGGACATGATTAGTCAAACTATGACTTGCTGAGAATTGTGCACCACATGTATCACATTTGTAGGGTTTGTCCCCAGTGTGGATACGGACATGTTTAGTCAAACAATGACTTGCTGAGAATTGTGCACCACACGTATCGCATTTGTAGGGTTTCTCCCCAGTGTGGATACGGATATGTGTCTTCAAATGACTGTTATGTGAGAATTGTGCATCACATGTATCACATTTGTAGGGTTTCTCCCCAGTGTGGATACGGATATGTGTCTTCAAAGTACCATTTTCTGCGAATTGTGCACCACATGTATCACATTTGTAGGGTTTCTCTCCAGTGTGGATACGGACGTGCTTAGTCAAACCACCACTTTCTGAGAATTGCGCACCACATGTATCACATTTGTAGGGTTTCACCCCAGTGTGTATACGGACATGCTTAGTCAAACCACCACTTTCTGAGAATTGCGCACCACATGTATCACATTTGTAGGGTTTCTCTCTAGTGTGGATACGGACATGCTTATTCAAACCACCACTTTCTGAAAATTGTGCACCACATGTATCACATTTGTAGGGTTTCTCTCCAGTGTGGATACGGACTTGCTTAGTCAAATCACCACTTCCTGAAAATTGTGCACCACATATATGACATTTGTAGGGTTTCTCCCCAGTGTGGATACGGATATGTGTCTTCAAAGTACCACTTCCTGAAAATTGTGCACCACATGTATGACATTTGTAGGGTTTCTCCCCAGTGTGGATACGGATATGTGTCTTCAAAGTACCATTTTCTGAGAATTGTGCACCACATGTATCACATTTGTAGGGTTTCTCTCCAGTGTGGATACGGACGTGCTTAGTCAAAGCACCACTTCCTGAAAATTGTGCACCACATGTATCACATTTGTAGGGTTTCTCCCCAGTGTGTATACGGACATGCTTAGTCAAATCACCACTTGCTGAGAATTGCGCACCACATGTATCACATTTGTAGGGTTTCTCTCTAGTGTGGATACGGACATGCTTAGCCAAATCGCTTTTTGCTGAAAATTGTGCACCACACGTATCACATTTATAGGGTTTCTCCCCAGCGTGGATACACAAATGCGTCTTCAAACCATGACTGTGCCTAAACCGTGCCCCACACTTATCACATTTGAATGGTTTTTCCCCAGTGTGACTGCACAAGTGTACCGTTAAGCCAGTGTTGTTTAAAACATGTTTTCCACAAGTGTCACATAAATATATTTTCTCAACGATACGAGTGTGAACATTCAGAGACATATTGATAATAGTTCCGGTTCTAACATGTTTTCATATACATATCTTGTGTGTAACGTTTCACCAGAGAAGATGCACAATTCTGTTTTCAACTGTGGTGCAATATATTATTTTACCATGTATACACTTTGATCACAAGAGTGAGTGCACATGTAGGTTACAATGCTGAGAAAGGTGGAGACGACATGCATCATATTTGAAGGGTTTTCTTCAGTTCGGTTGCACACGAGGAGACAGTGTGCAGAGGGGTCACATTTATAGGTCTCTCCACAATATGAAAGTCCATATATGTGCAGTTTCAAAGTTCTACTCTGAAATGACGATTCGACACAATTTTACTTTTTTCCACAAGTCAGAGATTGCAGATGAGTCGTTAAATGTTCACTCCATAACGGTCACACTTGAATAGTTGCCTTCACCGAACGCGAGTTGGTGTCTGCCTAAATGTAAGTATTGTTCCACAGGTGACACTGTCACGTGTTTTCTCTTGTTGCTGAAGGCGAACTTGTGGACGCTCAGTGACATGGCTCAATGTCCTACGGTATTTTGTTGCAGACAACTCAACAGTTGTTGTTATCAATGCGCATGTGGTTGTGCAACTTGATCAGGTCTGACACATACAACCTTCGATAGCACCACAATCATCTGAAACAACATATGTTAGTACTGTAGTGATACTAGCAGACATAGGTAAATTACAGAAAATTTTATGATTTCTATTGTGACCAATTATATACATTCAATAATAAATCTATATATCGTAGTTTAAATTATAACTACACAGAAAGATGTACGTTAGTATAACGAAGGCCACAAGGAAACACGACAGAAGTCAGTAAAATGATGCATAAAATATTATTAATGCATCATGATGAATCCACACTAGATCCCCTGAAATGGGAGGATGGCGTCACTAAAATCCGGAAAAGAGTCTTAGTTTATTTATGAAAAAAGCAAAACTAAATCTATCAAAAACGCATTTCCTCTTCGAGTGGCTGAATCATGGAATAGTCTAACTGAATCAGTAATACAAGCTAGATTGATAACTTCGTTTAAAAATCCATCTTGCGACTTGACAAATTCTGAACTATCCAGATGATTACTGATGTTATGACTTTGAAGCTCCATTACACTAACTACCGGAACCAGAAACTATATGAATTCTGGCAGTCTTTAACTTTCTGACCTACTTTATAAAAAATGTACACTTATATGTCCATAAAGATCAAAATTCACATAACATACTAAAGTAAAACTCGACATCTCTGGCGATGGCAACCTGTAGCTCCGCAGCTATCGTAAAGTCAATATTGTTTCGAGGTGTCGTAGTACAAATAAGGTTCCTAGAAACTGTGTGCAGTGTAATTTCTATAACCAAAGATGTGTGAGCATGTACATATTGATAACAGTTTTTAATTCTAGGTGTTTATATGTGCACCTAGATATATTTACAATTACAGGTGTGTATGTATACACATAGGTAAATTTATAATTATACGTGTCGTGCATGTGCGAACGTGACGCCTTGACATGATAGCCATGGAGCTACCACTGGAGATATCGAGTTTTCGTTTTGTAAATTAAATCAGACTTTTTATGACTTGATTGTCACAGGAATGTAAATGTAATTGTTTGATAACGTAGTTTTCACATATTATGCAAAATATGTATATACGCTATAAATACTATAATGTTGACTTATACAATAGTAATTTATGAATAGTATACTCTATACTCTGATGACTTCCGGTGAGGCGGTTCGCCGGCGATTTGTTTATGTCAGAGGCTTCGTATAACGCAGTTATTTTTCTTTGTTTTGTCCAGCTAAGAAAGAGTATTTCACCCCTAGCAGTAATGCATTGCACACTAATTGACCCCCACAGGTTGGTATGTTTAAATTATTAGTTGATCAGAGTAAATCGCACCTTTAAATTGTAAAGCAGTGAATAGTATTTTCTCGCCAATTTCTAGGCCCTCTCACATCCGGCAGAAAACATAAACAAATACTCTAAGTCAATATACTTAGATCTGCACTACCTGCTTCTGTATAATATTACTACTAACAGGCTCATTTCACCAAGGCGTCTATGACACCCAGAGTAGCCCTGGGTTGGAGCAGTTACATTTAAGGTTTTCCCCATCGACTGCACAAACGCCTTGGAACCCACAGCACGTACGCACTGTACAACAGCACGGTAAAAATACCTAATCATATGTAAATGGGAATAAGCTCAAAATTGTACTGTTAAGAAGTTAGAGTTTATTACCATAGGGTTAGTTTTAAATTATTGCATATATAGATTGGATTAATAAACATTAGACCAAGACTATAACAATCAGGAATTTACTACAAAAATGAGTGACATTCGAGATAGCGGAGGATATGCCCAAGCAGTAGCCACGAAGCTCACGAATAACAATAAGGGAGCCAGGAGGGGTAGCAATAACAATAAGGGTGCCAGGAGGGGTAGCAATAACAATAAGGGTGCCAGGAGGGGTAGCAAAAACTCAGAATCAGGTGAGGCAGGGAAATGTGAGGATTGTGGACAGCAATACTGCATCAGATGTTTAACATTCAAAGCAGGAGAGTATGGAGCCATGGGAAAACCTGGATGCATGTGGTTTTGTATCGGATGCAAACCAAAATTAGAAAAAAACATACTAAATGAGAAGTTAATCCAGGAAAGATGTGAGCTGTACCTTGAAACAATAAATGCACGAGAAGAGGCTGTAGAAAAAAAACTACAGGACAAATGCGACGAACAAGAAGTGAAAGAAATTGTAAGAAAGGAATTGATTGCAAATCAAGCAACCGAGATTGCCATCCATACTCATACCACTGACAGAGTTAATAACGAAGTGTTACAGGACACAGTTAAAGAAATAGCTGAAAGAAAATCAAGAAAAGCAAACTTCATTATCTTCAATGCACCAGAACTATAAACCAATCTAAACGATCAAAGAATCAAGATAGACATGGAGTTAGTTGTGGGGCTATTCAATGAGGTATGCCACCAAAATCTAGATGTGCATACAGAGGTAGAGAAAGTGATCAGGTTGGGGAAAACACAACTGGAGAGAGTAACAACAAACCAAGACCACTTAAGGTAATTATGAAAGACCCAGACAAAACCTTGACAAAATGCATAAAGAGAGAGATAGAGGAAAAAACTACTAGAGGAGGCGAGGGCAAAGAAGAGTAGAGACATGGGGAAATGCATACACAGAGTGAGAGGCCCACCATGGGCCAGGAAAATTGTAAAAATCAAGTCCACAAAGGACGAGGAGAAAAGACACTAAGAACGACAACACAGAAAACTAATGTAAACAACATAAATTATACGCATAAACAACTAAAATGCATGTACACAAATGCAGATAGTTTAATAAATAAACTCACAGAGTTCAAGACTAGAGTTCAAGAAAACAAATGCATGATAATAGGTATTAGAGGTAAAACCAAAAAAAACAGAAATATTTATTAAACCCAGCAGAACTGGCATTAGATGCATACGATTTATTCCATAATATAATAAATAAACAAGGAAGAGGAGTAGTCCTGTACACACATAAATCAAAAAGCAACACCCTTTCTGTCTTTGGAGACTCGTTTTCAGGAGTCAGTGTGGATGGAAAAAAGAAAAAAAATATATAAACTTCTCACAGGATGTGTCTGTAGAAGCCCAGGGAGTTGGAGCATCAATGATGAATATCTTAATAAAGTGATTAGCGAGGCAATGAGCTATAACCACTCACACTTACTTCTGCTTGGAGATTTCAATTACACAAATATAGACTAGCACAATTGGTGTACTACCTCAGATAATGTTGAGAATCCTGAATTTAAATTTGTAGAAAATATAAGAGATAATTTTCTCTTCCAACATGTTACACTGCCCACAAGGGGGCGATTAGGAAACAAATCAAACGTCCTGGACTTAGACATAACAATCGAAAAAGGTATGACAGATGAAGTAGTACATGAGGGTCCACTTGGGAAAAGTAACCACTCTGTTCTCATGATAACGTTCAGGTATTATGCTGATATAGCAAGTAGAAAATGGATCAAATACTACTATGAAAAAGGAGATTATAAAGGAAAAATTGGATAACACTGATTGGGAAGAAGTAATTGGCAATGGTAAAATAGATGACTAATGGACAAAGTTTAAGGGACATATTAAAAAAATAGAGGATGAGTTCATACCTCATAGAGTAATTAGTAACACAAACATACACAAACGTACCCCTAGATAAGAAATCGGTAAAAACAATAAAAAACCACACACTGTGGAAGCGTTATATGAAAACCAAAGAAGGGAAATACTATAATAAATACTGTAGGGTTAGAAATCAAGCTACGTAAATTAACAAGGAAGATCCAGAAGCAGTTTGAAACGAAGTTAGATTCAGAAGCTAAGACAAATCCAAAAGCACTAAGGAAATACATGAATTCCAAAACATAAAGTAGGGAAGGTGTTTCAGATTTGAACATAGATCCTAATGACCCGAAATCGAGATTAACAAATTCTGACAGGGAAAAGGCAGATGTTATAGGTAACTTCTTCTGAAGTGTTTTCAAAGTAGAACCAGATGGTGACATCTCCCTCATCCCGCCTGTGGAATTAAAACACAGCATGGAAAATTTTACTATTGAGGAGGAAATGGTTAAAGAAAAACTAAATAATCTCAATGTGGGTAAATCAGTAGGACCAGATGGTATACACCCTAAATTCCTAAAAGAAGTATCGACCCAATTATGTAGACCATTAGCTAGGCTTTTTAATAATTCTCTAGCTATGGGTGAGCTACCAAAGGAATGGAAACAAGGAAGGATCTCAGCAATATATAAAAAGGGAAGCCGTAAAAATGCAGGAAATTACAGACCTGTAAGTATAACAAGTATATTATGCAAATGCATGGAACAATGCATAAAATACCACATTGTTAATCATATGACAAATAACCTTTTCAGTAAACAACAATACGGTTTTATTAAAGGTTGTTCAACCGTACTACATCTGTTAAATGTTATGGAATATTGGACCAATGCATTAGATAGAGGAGACTCTATAGACACAGTGTATTTAGATTTCATGAAGGCTTTTGATACCGTCCCCCACAGAAGATTGATTGGCAAACTAGAATCGTATGGTATAAAAGGCTCAACATTAAGATGGATTGAAGCATTCTTGTCTGATCGTATACAACAGGTCAGCATAAACGGAATAAACTCTGAGTGGACAAGTGTAACCAGTGGTATCCCCCAGGGGAGTGTCCTATGACCCATCCTATTCATTCTGTATATAAACGATCTACCAAGCAATATAGCTTCAGACTTATATCTGTTTGCAGATGACACTAACATTTTTAGAACAGTTAATAACGCTGATAACCGTAACACACTACAAGAAGATTTAGATAAACTTACATCATGGTATAACCAAGGGTTATTAAAATTTCATCCAGACAAATGTAAACTGATGCACATAGGAAAAAAAGATGAACATATGTATACTTACAATTTAAAAATCAATAATATGGTCTTAGTTAGATCTTATAGAAGAAGAAAAAGATATTGGGGTTATTATTGACTCAAGTTAGAATTTGACAAGCATATCAACCAAAAGATTAATAAAGCAAACAGTATAATGGCAATTATTAGAAGGACGTTTACAACCTTAAATGAAAATAGTTTCATACCACTATATAAAGCTCTAGTAAGGAGTCATTTAGATTACGCAGTAAGCATATGGTCCCCTTATAAACAAAAATATAAGGATACGATAGAAAATGTGCAGAGACGTGCAACTAAGCAACTTCCAGAAATTACGGATATTCCTTACCAGGAAAGACTTAAGAGGTTGAGACTCCCTGTATTAGCATACAGAAGAACACGCGGGGATATGATAGAAGTATATAAACTGTCAAAAGGCAAGTATGATATGAATGTATCTTCTAACATTCTCAGGTTATGCAGACTGTGAAATAAAGGAAGGAACAAGGGGTCATAGTTTGAAATTATTCAAAGAATGTTCACATGTAAATACAAGAAAGGAGAGTTTTTCAATCAGACTTACAAAAATGTGGAACAATTTACCAGAACAGGTAGTAAATGCACCAGAGATGGAGTAATCGTACTCTGTAATCATACTCGTACTTTTGAGTAATCGTACTCGATTACATTGCTAAAAAAAGCCAAGTAATCGTAATCGATTACATTACCAAAGTAATCGTAATCATGATTACTTCATCACGATTACCATGTTTTTCATATAAACAGTTGCAAGCAAATAGATTAGACAGTTAGAAATGGCAATACCAGAGGTAATCTAATAAATGTAATAGTAATTGAGCTATTACGTTCCTATTACTATTGAGCATTTCAGTTGCATAAACATTCAGTTAGATTTCCCTAATTAATACCTTCTCTCCCCAGAGAAGCCAGTCCTAGCCACACCACCCTCCTGCTTACTGTAGTAGTACAACGTTATAATAGTGACAGTCTCTGGGAAGCAGTGCAGTAACTAAGCCTCCCCTACCATCTTGCTTTGTAATTTGAGCAGCCATGCCACTTGTACTGTTTGCACTGTTAGTATGGTGTGAATGATTGGTCATGGTTCCTACCTCCTGAGTCCTGACTGGGTGCCAGTGGGTGGTTAGCTGCTAAATTCCTGTCTAGTATGTTTAAGTGTAAACTGTAAACCTGTCTAAGTTCACCACCGTATTCTGTGTTTGTCCCTTTTAATATACTTCATATCTGAATTGGATATCCTTTTGAATCTGACCTCCTGAATTTGAAATGTTATCAGTGTAATGTATTTGATCATGTGTACAGCCACTGTATTTGTATTTGCCATTTTAAAAAGTAGGTATTTGAAGTTGTTAAATGCAACATATTTGTATTTGATTCAGAAACCATATTTGTTTGTCCCCACCCCTGTTTTTCTAAATATAGTTAGTATACAAATTGCAATTGGCTTGCTTGCAGAGATCTGTAACTGGGTAACCTGTAACTGTGCCCAGTGTTTGTGTGTGTCAGTGAGGATGCCATAGCTGGCCTGCCACCCCAACACAGTCTAGTCATTGGCTTGCTACTCCTACATTCTTTCATTAAGCAGTTTTATCTGAAGCCATGAATGTATAACCCAACGACACTACTGAGCTGGGGCCACTAAGCCTGCAGTTCAACAGGTCCAGTTGATGTTTCACTGTAAATGCTTCAAACAGTTCCAACTGTCTATGCGATATATTGTGATCTGCTATCTGTTTAATAAAGCTATCTGTCAAGACACACATATTTTAGTATATCATGATATATGGATATTTTGAGCATCAATCCAGCATTAGATGATTGAGTCAATTGATCAATGTTAGAATTAGATACCTGAGAAAGTTTGGTGCGGATACGTTAATATATTTAGTTTTTTTAGTACAGACTAAGTGAGTATCGAGCCACAGCACTAAATCAACATTAAATATATTTACTGAATAGTCATGATATTGTGAAAGTTTCATATGTTTATATATATATATATATGTGTGTTTATATAAAAAAACCTGGATAGCAGTAATCAGTTAGAACACTAGATACTGTCATAGCAACAGAAAAAGATCAATGCTTTTGAATTCCAAGAAGGTCACATTCATGGTAGAAACCGGATTAGCATATTCTTTAAAGTAATCATGATTACATGCTAAAGTAATCGTACTCGTAATCGATTACATTTGTTTTCTGAGTAATCGTACTCATACACCTTCATAGTAATCGTACTCGTTTACATTTGTATTGTAATCACTCCATCTCTGAAATGCACCTAGTATAAATTCATTTGCCTAGATAACCACTGGAGAATGGAAGAATTCCTCTACGACTACAAAGCCGCCTTGCCAGGAAGCCATAGAGCTTTTAGAAACAAGTGCAGATCTGACCACCGAGGCCACTGCCTACGGTCAAAAACATCCTAAGTAAACCTAAGTAAGTAATCTATTTAATAAAGTTTGGCGGCTAGCCTATATGTTATACTGTAGACGTAGTCTGTAGGTGGTTGTTTTTATGGTTAGAACTTGGGTTAGAAAATAAAAATCGCCTAAATTCTCAATATTATAATCAAAAGAAGAGTCTGATAATTAACAGGTTAATAACATAATTAACTGGATATTGCGATCAGAAGATTTCGTCCTATTAATCTGAGGTGTTATAGAACAAATCTGACCCATCTTAACGAAATGAGTCGGATGTCGGAAAATCTGATTTTCCGTAAATGCCGTTTATGTGAACAATTCGCGAATCCATCGATTTCCCCTGAAAATTATTCTTTGGTATTCGTTTTATCGATAGCTACCCTCTAATTAACTCTGTTTTGTGTATTTTAAAGCGATTTGTGTAGAGCTGTGCGAAGTGTTCCGCTCGATTTCCTTACAATAACGCCGAAAATGCCAGTAATGGCGCGCGTTCGCAACTGCTAATTTTGGGACGCTCCTAACATGAGATATCACCACGAAGCTTGATGCGTCATCTTCCCATATGTGGGCATAAATATGCTAATAACTACATTCTGTGACCTCCAGAGAGCTTGGAAGACGCCCCCTGTTAAGCCAGCTGTGTAAACAATTCGGATCATGTGGTAGCAAATGCAAATGCGTGACCCAGGCAGCTGTTCTCATTGGTTCAGTGATGGGTCATTTACATAATCTGTAAACACACGCATGCGCACCGTGTATTTCCACCGCGTCACTGCTGACCCAGATAGCGATGAAGAAGACGCGAAAAATGGTGTTTAACGTGGCGAAGCTGTTAAATTCGGATGGAAGTGATTGCACACAGATTTACAGTTTGATCGAGGAGTATTTTTTGGAAGACTTGATGGATGGAAGTGAGGCGGACTAGGACGAAATTTTAGCAAGATCTGTCGACGTTAACTAAGGTACATTTCATGAAACATAACGAATATTTTGCATCAACTTTGATGGCCGTTTTCTGAGTTTGAAGGTTTCTACCCCACATGTGTTTGTTAAGCCATAACTTCAGTTAGAATTAAGATATCTTCTTACATGATACACCATGTGAAAGCAGATATTCTGCTCTTTCCAACGCTACTAATAACTCAATATTAAAAATTTCTTGACATGCGACTCATTTCGTTAAGGGCTCAGCACACTGTCAGTTTTCCCATTGGCGACCATGTTAACGTTTTGTGTGATTATAAGAAAACGTGACCTACAAAGTTTCTGAAACTTCTCACCTCCTGTTATTATCATCTCATTGACATGCTGGTCGAGTTTAGTCAAAATCTAATATCTCTAGCTCTTGCAAAATGCCTGTATGTATGACACCCGTCAATATTTACAACTGGATTCAGGCAGTAATCCGGCTAAAGTGTCAACTAGCCAAATTGCTGCCAGATACCCTTCCGCTTAGTAAAATCAGCTAAAAAGACACCATTTTACTGTCAACAGCTTCTACAATCACATCTAGAAATCTGACTACTCAAATGCACTTATGTCAAAGCAAGTGAACATTGTAAAAAATCATTTCTCAAAAATATACTGCACTTTTTTTCGCCTGTAATCAAGCAGGAAGTCCAACAGTGTGCTGACCCCTTAAGGCTTAAGATGGGTCACAAATAGTCTTAATTATCGCCCACACGGAGCTAGATAACCCGGTGGCGACGTAACTCAGTCAAGGAAGAAACTATCATACGTTCTATTTATCGAACTATACCTACCGCACCAGGCCACATAATCTAAAATATACAAACTTACTTTTAGATAACGATCACAAAGGGTAGTAAAAAACCAGCAATGAAACTTTCGCGCTGTTATCGAATGATAATGTACTGCCACCTACTAGCTACTAATGAAACGTGGGTAACACAAGTGCCTCCACCGTGCGATTATTATTGTGGTCATACGTCACTGGCTTCGTCGCAGAAGACGTGCGTGCGTGCGTATGCGTGTTATTATTGTATGCCAGTATACGTATGTATAGATACGTGCATGTGTGGATAGAATGGAGAGAGTTAATCGTGGACGAGTACACTGTGTCGAAAAATGCTGTAAGAAAATTAGAGTTACCTTCTGTAGTACAAATGTGCAGAGTAAGTTGCTACTGTTAACCTTTTACTTTCAACAAACTATTTGTGTATGCACGCTCCAAATGAACAATTTCTAAGAAGCATATCATTTCTTCAGTGTCGTTAGTAGGAATGGGTCTTAAATATTTTGCATTCGCGATACAGTTACCTACAATTAGGATACTATTAACACTTAGTGGGTGACAACAGGCATCTTTTTGGGCCTATGCATCTGAAAGTTAATAAAACACGAACCATTAGTCAAGGCCGTAGCCGGGGGTGGGGGGGGGGGTTTGAACCCCCCTTTTTGTAAACCCCCCTTTCTCCATAATGTGTAATGTGAACCCCTCAAAATTGAATCTTTAAAATGTGAACCACTAATTGCATTCCATGTTAAGCGTTAACCTCCTTCCTAAAAGCTGCTGGATATTGTTCAAGCACTGGTGAATGAACGGGGTGACGATGATTTAAAAATTATGAGCACAAAAATAAAGCCATAAAAATAATTTATGATTTCTCATCAGAACTTTGGTAAAAAGTAAACGAGAGATGCGGCTTTTTTATTTTTAGAATGCTGATTAAGGTAACTACTGACTGTCAAAGAGGCTATTCTCAACAATCAACAACTTAAGATATATAGCGAGTGTATTTCTTACAAGCTGGAAACCCGATAGACAAACTCATCTAGCTGGCGTAAAAAAAATCAAAATTTTCAACTATTACGCTGGAACGCGAATAATTGTATTTAACCAATACACAATAAAGTTTAGGTTCACCTATTTTAAAATGCCCGTACTGATGAGAAATCGTGTAATGGCGGCTGTATGGTTGCCGAAGTATTGTGGTTGCTAGTTGCATGTTTATAGATCTCAGAAAGGATCGAGAGACTTATCGCTGACGAGGAAGCACGAATGTGTGAAGGGCCTTTATTATCAATTATTATGTCCATTTTGTGTTCCGTATAGTTGTAAAGTGTTAGATATTTTTACAAAGTCAAACATATGGGAAGGACAATTTATTGAAATAACATCAAACACCGTCAAGAAAAAAAATAATCCTTGGAAATATATACCGACCTCCTAGAGATGTCATTGAGAATTACCAAACATTCATAGAAGAATTATGCCCTAAATTAAATCATCTGTAAAACCTAACTAGTGAAGTAATACTAGCTGGAGATTATAATATTGATCTACTGAAAACAAATGAAAAAACATAATACGTGAATATTTTGACACAATCACAGCACGCGGTTTCTTTCCTAAAATTACTTTACCAACACGTTTTTCAAATACTAACTGCACGCTTATTGATAATTTTCTATGCAAACTCTCAAAAGGTCTTTTTAAAATTGAAAACAGCCGGTATTTTAATCAGCAACATTTCTGATCACTTTCCGTATTTAATTTGCCTTGATTGCAATGCAACTGTTACAAATGTCCCTAAATTTATCAGAATTAGATAACAAAATACAGCCAACCTTGAACATTTTAAAATATAATTGACGCGTTCAAATATTTATAATAAACTAAACAAGGATAGTCAGGATTAGTAATCCCAACGACAATTACAACCTCCTAGATGATACTGTTACTACTGCTATGGATAAATTCTTACCTACTAAAGTCATTAAATATAATAAACACAAACACAAAAAGTCATGTTGGATTACATAAGGTATCGTTATGTCAATAAAATTGATAAATAAATTGTATTCAAAACGTAAACATACTCATATAAGTACAACAGAATATGTTTCTCTCAATACAAATTTCCATACATATAATACAATTCTTCAAAGAAACATTATATTAGCCAAACAAGCATATTATCAGTCCAGTTTTGAAAGAAATGAGCATGATATAAAAAACGGGGTCTATGATTAAAGAAATTATTCAGAAAAAGACAGGGAAAGAAACATTTCCTGATTTCTTTAAAATTGACGGTGAAAATGTAACTGACAAGACTGTTATTGCAAATACATCTAATTAATTTTTTAACAATATTGGTTCTACACTTGCATCGCAAATAACCGATACTAGAGATAACTCTTACAAAGACTATTTAACAGAGAGACACATACACACTGTCAACTTTAAGCCAATAGACAATAGTACAACGATTAGCATAATTGATAGCTTATATCCAAAATCTAGCTGTGGTAAAGATGGTCTATCAACCAAATTAGTAAAGCTAGTTAAAAATGAAATAAGTGAAGCAGTCACTCTAATCATTATCCAGTCAGAAACAACGGACATATTTCCAGATAAATAAAAAAATTGCACTTTAAAAAAATTATGATGAGACAATCTTTGATAATTATCGTCCAATTTCTATCTCACCAGCTATTTCCAAGATATTTGAAAGATTTATATTTAATCAAAAACATGAACATTTTAATTCCAATAACTTTTACCATGAGAATCAATACGGGCTTAAGGAAAACCGTTTTACGGAACTTGTTCCTCTAGAAATAATCGGCAGAGTTGCCCAACAACTTGACCAATCAGCAACTCCAAAAAACATATACCTAGACCTTTCTAAAGCCTTTGACACAATTGATCATAACATATTATTACAAAAAAATAATTATTATGGAATAAATAATGCAGCACTAGATCTATGTAAAAACTACTTACACAATCGTAAGCAATATGTTGAAATTGGCGATTACAAGTCGGATGAAGCTGCCATAAACACTAGTTTTAGGAACCCTTCTATTTATTATATCTATTAATGATATAATATTTTCCAGTGATCAATTTAAATTCATAATGTAAGCAGACGACACCCCTCTTTTTAGTACATTGAATACATTCCAATCTCCGGATGGCCAAGTCCAAGATCAAAACATAAATAAAGAATTAGAAAATATATGCAGGTGGCTGAAGGCAAACAAACTTTCTCTTAACATTAAAAACATAAATTCATGGTATTTCACATGCCCCAAAAGGAAATCGAACTTCCTAAAATAGAAATAGATGGGATAAATATTGAATGTGTACATGATTTTAATTTTTTAGGTATCACCACAAACCAACACCTAAATTGGGACAGCCAAATAAACAAAAAGCGAATAAAATCAATACAATAATTTGAATTTTAAATAAACTTAAATATGTATTACCTAAGAATATATTATGTATAATGTATACTTCGCTCATTCTTCCCAAGATTAATTATAGCATATCGGTGTGGGGTCATCAAGCCCATAATGTGAACATGTGGGGCCCTCTGCATTGTAAACAAATATAACCCCACATGAACTTGTGGCGCCCCTGGAGTCTGAATTGGTAAAATGTGAACCCCCTATTGTGAAAAGCTGGCTATGGGCCTAATTAACAAAGTTCTACAATCAAGAATGTCATGTCAGCAGTTTACTATAATTACCTTAATTCAAGACACATAATATAAATTGCACGGATAGCGCCTTTGTGATAGAAAGCCTGCCGTTACAAATGTTATCTCTTCCCAATTAGCCAGTCGTCAAACTGAGGATATTACTCTAATTTGCGTCGAATTTGTTTTGGCGCTGTAATTGCAAAAAAGTTACACCCGCATAGTGCAGTGTATGTCATTATAAATGTTGTTATAAATGTAACTGTGAAACAAAGCTAGGAACACGAGAAACGAACATGTCAATTATCATATTCATATGTACGTGTCGGTGAAACAGGGCATTCGTCGCGTCACTGCAGCATCATGGTCAAAGAAGACCTAAGCGCTTAAATAAAGGTCAAGCAATGGGGGCTTGTCTCAATATGGCAGCCGTCGAGCACTGTTAGATCTCACTAGAATCCCACCTCTTATAATGGGAAAAAAAAATTCTCAGAAATCCACATGTTTCATGTCGTTGATTATAGTTGTAACTGGTTACGAAGTATGCGCTGTTTTAGGTATATGGTCCCACACATACCTGTCTTTTGTTTCCCTTAGTACTGCGCCTACAAAGACCTAATATCGGACTGTTTTAATACTGATTATTATGTTGAATAAAAGACAAGCAACATGACAAATACCAACACTTAGTCTCTTACTCCGATGAAACAATAAACATTCATACCTTAACATGGATGATGAGGCGCTGGTGTTCAACCAATAACTTCACAATAAATCCGTACTGCGGTGGCGTCGAGTGAGCTTCACAAAGATGTCCGTCTCATGTGTAACATTGTCGCTTATTAAAATTAATAAATGCACCGTACGAAGTTCCGACTACCCAGTGGAAAATCGACTAGATAAATTGCTTTGGCCGCAACGTGCAACTTAGTAGGCATTAGCCATCAGGCACATTGTGAATGATAACATTTTCGTTGCTCTGTCACCTCTTGGGTTGCAGCCTGCTGGTGCTTATCGCCTACGAGGCTACGGCAGAAGCGACGGATTCCTCCACTTAGGGTAACTTAATCCCATTTGAATTATGACAAATTTCGTTACCAAAGGGTAGGACTGGGAAGCCTTACACAGGCACCCCTATTACATATGTACCTTGTCACTCTATGGATCAGGCAACCAGTTACAGGTCCTCAGTCCGCTACCCTTCTATTTTTTGCAGGATTTTGGTGGGCATGGCCCCCTTGGCCCACCCTCTGGCAACGCCACTGTGATGATGTCATATCCGTTTATTTATGGTTATCTAATTATTGTAATGTAACCTGGTGGATATTTTACGATTGTCATTATTATTATTATTATAAATTTAATTCTATAATCCTACTTTTGTAACATCAAAACCTACGTAGATACTAAAACCTGCATTTTTGTATATAGACATTATATTTGAAGGGTTTTCAGGAGAACACATGGAGGCAGTGGAACATGAAGTCTCCACACTACAAGACAGTTTGCCCAGGTGTTACATTTAAAGTTTTCCCCACAGTGTGAATGTTATTGTGCAGTTTGATAGCGTTACTCTGAGATGACGATTCTCCACAATTTCACTTTTTTCTACAAGTCAGAGATCGCACACGAGTCGTTAAATGTTCACTCCATAACGGTCACACATGAATGGTTGCCTTCACCGAAAGGGATGTTAGCTCTTTTTGCTGAGGGCAAAAATGTGAACACTCAGTGACTTGGCTCAATGCCCTACGCTGCTTTGATGCAGACAACTCAACAGGTGTTGTTATCAATGCGCCTGTGTTTGTGCACTTTGATCAGGTCTGACACCTACAACCTTCGATAGCACCACAGTCGTCTGAAACAACATATGTCAGTACTGTTGTGATACTAGCCGACATAGGTAAATTACAGAAAATGTTATGATTTCTATTGTAACAAATTATATTCATTCTATGTATTGTAGTATAAACTATATAACAGCATATAAAGACGCACGTTAGTATAACGAAGGCCACAAGGAGAGACGATAGAAGTCAGTAACATTATGCATAAAAAGTTACCGTCATGTCAAACAACATGCATTGACATTTTTGTAGTACACATCGAATGACAGAATCGTGTACATAGTTTTGAAGGGTACGTCATGAATAATCAGAATGTGGAGTCATAGCATTTTCTTTGCAACATTCCATGCTCGCCCATCAACTGTATGAGAGCTGTCATTAGTGAAAGAAAATATACCATACCGGTACATACAGGCAGAGGTTAGAATTTGTTTGAAATGTACAAATGATCATATTGAGTTGTTTCTCAAGCCCAGTGGCATGTATTGCAATGAAAAGAAAATGAATTCTTAGCTAATTCCGCAAAAGATTTCTCTTCCCGGTAACTGTTCCAATCTTGTCATACACCAACCTAAACAGTGATAATGCACGTTTTCAACAGGCCGTGTTTTTATGTACCAGCGATTGTACACAGTTACATACCAAGCAAAGTGGTACATCACAAAGAAGCAGAAAGTGACATCTTTGGTAGTTTTGATAACAATTAACTTCCCGGTAACTGTTTCAAAGTTGCCATACAACAAAACACACAGTAATAATGTCAATTTTGAGTAGGCCAAAGTTTGACTTTTTAAAACGTACAAGAACTGGTATATTTTTTTGCACTACGCTAAATTGCACATCAAAGAGTAGCAGATTGTTAAGTTTTAGAAGATAGTTATGACAAGAATTCGCTTCACTCTCGACGTTTGAGTTTCGCCACACCTCAACATACACAGTGATAATATCAGTTTTCAATTGGCGGAGGTTAGGCTTTTTTTGTGAAGTATCAGGGATCGTACACCGTTATGTATCACGTTCAATGGCACATCACAAAGAAACAGAAAGTGACATCTTAGGTAGTTTTGACAACAATTAACTTCCCGGCAACTGTTTGAAAGTTGCCATACACCAAAAACACAGTGGTATTGTCAATTTTCAACAGGCCGAGGTTTGACCTTTTAAAACGTACAAGAACTGTTATATTTTTATGCACCACGCTAAATTGCATATCACTAAGAAGCAGAATGTTAAGTTTGAGATAGTTATGACAAGAATTATCTTCACTCTCGCTGTTTGAATTTCGCCACACCTCAAAATGCACAGTGATAATGTCAGTTTTCAACTGGCCGAGGTTAGGCTTTTTGAGATATACCAGGAATCGTACATTGAATTGAAGCGAATTCGTGGTAAAGGTTCTTATTGTTTCGTGTTTGGATTCTTTTTAACGCACAGCAGATGAGCTGTCTTACGGAGCTGGTGTAGGGATACTGTATAGTAAGCAGGTGTGGATGTAGCGACAGGGTGAATGGATGCGCAGTATACGATATTCATCCGAGGAGCATTTTAATTTATAAAGGTTACAATCTGATTTTCGATTTCTGGTGCAAAAGTCGCTGCGCCAGAATACTGCTGTAACATCAAATTTTGTGATATGTAGGGACATCGAATCACATACGAGAGGACACCATCTAAATAGTTTAAAGATAGACGTCGATTTTGCATTACTATACACATTTATACACAGTTGTATATATATGTATAGAATAGCCTCACACAGTCTGTGTTTGAGGGCACAACGATGCAGTACTGTGCGTGGAAAATAGATGATCAATTGTTGCATCACCGTCTAGTTAAATTAGACTACCACCCCAGGCCTACAAAGGTATTCGTCAGACGCATGCGCACAGTCCGAACGAACGATAGATGTGAGAGATGGAATAAGAGGCAGTACAACGTATAAGCCAGACGAGGACCCGTAAGAAGATGAAAGGCGCCGTCCGGTTTGCTTGTATTAACGAAGTCGCTATCTTTCTTCATGACGTCGACAGAAATGCCGCTGCGACTTCTCGAGAGATGGCGCGTCGGCCTTGTCATGGTGATGTCACAGTGAGTGCGTCTGCCAGGTTGCCGTCATCTCTGTCGAGCGCTCGCGAGAGACGTCTGTTTCTTTGGAGTAATTTGTACCGCATCGTTTTGACAGTGACTGTAGACCTATGTCAATGTTACCAAGCACGTGTGAGCGTGCGTGCTTACGGATGTGCCTGCGTGCGGCCGTGCGTGCATGTGGAGATTTAAGACAAATCGTTTGTGTGTGGATGATCGCCAACATTAATGATGTTTGATATCAGGTAGGCCGACTGATGACGCATACGCCAGTCCACTGTCAACTTCTAGCAGCAACAAAAGCTTAGCAAACAGGACGAATGCAGTGAAGACTGGCGACGCAAAGCATCTATTTGACTGTGTATGAAGCTTTGTTTTGACGCAGTATTGAATACAAGCACGTCTTGTATTATAGTTTGTTTGGTGTGATGCTACAGACACATCTTCCGTCCCGAGTTCTGGCTGGTTTCTCTACGGCGAATTATTGCTGTTCCACCGCATATGACGCTATCTGAAAATCTAAAAAGAAAGTCGTCGCTGCCAGTGGCGCCGTGAAGCGACTCGTTCGCCACACGACGCCGTCACGCCTGCACGTGCTGGCAGGCGGGCGAGCGAGCGAGCAGTCTGGCCATGCAACTACATTCAATACTGCTACACGAATCGGAAGATCTTGGGCACGTTTACGTTCTAAAAATAAAGCGAACTTTTGGCAACTAAACGATGGTCCGGTATGCATGACCATGGGCTGTTTGTTGCTCATTTCAAGCGCACGCCGCAGAAACGGCTAACGCACGACCGCAGACAGTGACGCAGACTGAAGAAAACCAGACGGCTATTTGAGCCTAAAAATGCCCGAAGAAGTAAATTTTTATATTACAAAATGCCTGTGATGATGAGAATGGTTTTTAACGCCTTGTCGTGTCAAATTGTTAGCAAAAATATAGTTATGAAAAAAAAATCGAAGTGAACCTCAAATTTATCAGAAAAAGACGTCGTTTTTTTGTATTCATCACATCATTTGTATTCAATTAATAATTAGTTACATGAAAACTTGCGCAACCTAAAACATAGCAAGCCTCCAGAATCCTGGGATATACTTAATAAAGCAAGTTTATGAACCACTTGAAAAACTCGGTGAAAAACACGAAAATGAAACTGCAGCTAGTGAGATACCTTTTGATCCAAGAAAGATTTCTTAGTCAAACGAACACATAAACAGACCATTCACGCAAAATGAGGTACTAATGCAAATCAAACCAGACTTCTTATGCAGTTCAATTACATACTATTGCGCAGCCTAACTAGCAGACATTCAATTTGTTTTCTGACACCACGTGCTTTATCCAAAAAGATGTATTAAGAAACAGCTGTCTCACAGATTTCTTTCAATCTACAAAATAATAAACCATACAAAAGACCCAATGCCTAAATTGTGATCCAAATGTGTTATTCACCTAACAGTGCTAATTATTGAAGAAACCATGCAGATGACAGTGTCGAAGACTACTGCTTGGTCAGAGGGTGGATTAGCACCTGTCACTGTCCAAGGTCAGTACCGCCCGTGTTCTTTAGCCAGGCTGAAAGGTGCTACTGCAAGCTGGCTAAACTGGTCTAGAAGCTGTTAACATAAGCTTCTGCCAGTGACCAATTACAGATTATTCACAGTTTCCATCATGTATTTACCCTTCCTGGACACTGAGATGGGGGTGGGGTGGGTCACTTGGCACTCTGCCAACCTACACAGACTATGCATGTGACAGATATTGTAGGAAAAGGGATTAGTTGAGGAAAGGATTGTAAGCCAGATAGAGCTGTTACTGCAGTAGACAATTTAGTTAACAAATTTAGCATTTTAGAGGACCTTTGGTGCCATTACAATGATTCAATCAAATTCAGATTTCTTGTGTATAGTGGCACTACTACATGAAATGTACATGCAAAATTAGAGAAAAAGTTATTGAACAGTTTTTGACAAAAATAGTCAAAATGTACAAATTTTACCAGTTGTGGGGCCCTTGGAGGCCCTAGGGAGCCCTTAGAACGATTCAGTCAAATACAGAAATGTTTTTTTTTGTGAATCATAGTTACAGATCATTAAGAGTTATGATGGAAGTAAAGTGTTGACATGGTTAGTAGGTCTCTAGACTATATGCATGCCAGTGAAGATACACCTGGAAATAAAGTATTCGAGTAGATCATTTCGTGAATATTGTATATATTAGTTAATGTGTTATTAAAAAATACTGTCGGATTTTATCCCGATACTCTGCTATTTAGGTCAATTTTCAGTGGTTGTAGAAACCTTGCAGGAGAGTTGGTGAGCTGCAATCTCGCATGTAACACAGTAAAACATTGTTTAAGAAAATGCACACGCATTTTCTGTTCTCCTTTCGCCCCTACCACCCTCCCCCAGAATGGGAAGAAGAAAGAGATGAACTATGATAAAACTTTATTTGTTAACAAGGTACATATGCATAACGTGCATTTTGACTTAAAAACAGTAGTAACGACATAATACTAATATAATTGGAGTGACAGAATAGCTGCAACATGTATAGTAAAACATCTGCATAATAGTTCGTATAATTTTTGCCTAAATATGCTTTTACCTTTTCGAGTATACCTATGTTATTTTACTTTATATATTATTTTATACCTAGGTTATTTTATTTTAATCCTAGGTCATATCTTTACATTGAATTGATAATTATGTTTACTACTGTTTTAAAGTTACCAGGTTCTACATGTGCAATAGGGATTCCCTTTACACATTAGTTACAGCCCACTGTTTGTCACAGCTTAAAATGTAAATACAACTATCCAGGGGTCTAGTGGGTGCTGTCTGTTGACACAAGCCTCTGCCAGTGACCAATTACAGATTAGTCACAGTTTCCATCAAACAATAGCAGGCAGGCTGCTGCATGCAGAGACCCAGTGAGGTGGGGCATAGGGTGGGTCACTTAGCACTCTGCCAACCTAGTCCAGGCAGAAACAAGACAAAATGTGAACATTTATGTTTTTGGGAGGCCCTGAGGTGCCTTTAGAATGATTCAATCAAACACAAATTTCTTGTGTACAGTGACACTACCCTAAGAGACGCCTATGCAAAATTAGAGAAAAAGTTAACAGGTTTTGAAATAACAGAAAAGATAACCTCTGATCCATTCAAGACACAGCCTCTGCAAGTGGCAGATGTTGTAGGAAAAGGGATTAGTTGAGGGAAGGAGAGTAGCTAGCCAGTTTTCAATAGAACTCCTGCCTGGGCTGTTCTCCTGCTGTAAACAATTTAGTTAGTAAATTTAGCATTTTATGGGACCTTTAGTGCCCTTAGAATGATTCAATTAAATACATATTTCTTGTATATAGTGGCACTATCACATGAAATGTCTACACAAAATTAGAGAAAAAGTTACATGAGTTTTTGAAAAAACTGACAAAATTTACCAGTTTTGGGGTCCTTTTTTGGAGGGGGGTCATTAGGTGCCCTTAGAATGATTAAATCAAATACAGACTTCTTGTGTACAGTGACACTACCACGTGAAATGTATACGCAAAATTAGAAAAAAGTTACAGAACAGTTTTTTAAAAAATAGTCAAAATGTGAAAAATTACCAGATTTTTGGGCCGTGGGAGGCCGTTTGAACGATTTAATCAAATACAGATTTCTTGTGCATAGTGGCAGAACCCCCTCAGTTACGTCTATGCACAAAAAAAAAAAATTACTGAACGGTTTCCCTTTGTGTGTGTGTGAGTGTGTCTGTGTGTGCGTGTATGTAGGACCTATACGATTGTTCGTATATTTGTAATTATTCACATTCAGCCTGGGGGGGCCAGGTGTGATGGGAAGTTTGGGAGTTGACAATGCTGTAGCTGCATCCGTTTTTATTGACTACGTTACGTCCACACACGGAATAACAAACAGTTGGCAACAGTATCACCGATATAGTATCGTGACCTTCTAAAATTCGTTCCTACAGTGGTGGCCTCTGTTCTACAAAGCAAGAAGCCAAATGCAACACAAATTCTTGTGACTTTCAACACAGCATTTCAGTAGTGTACCTTAGTGAAACAAAGAATACGACCACCAATCGTCATACACAGCGCTGGATTTAGGACTGTGGAGGCCTCGAGCCAGTGACTGACTGGATATCATTATAGCTCTCACTGGTGGAGTTGGGGCAACTTCATCAATGCCCTTAACGCCAGAGGGCGTAACGGGTAGTAACTAGTAAGTAAGTAATAGTTCTCACTCGCCCCTCTCTTCTACACCAGGGACTTCAGGGTAAAATACGATTTTTTTAATATTTAGAACACTAGTTTGTATTGTACTGAAGCAGTCAAGTTACGTCTAAAAACGTTTCGACACCAAATAAATTACGCAAAAAGCGTTTTGTGCATGCATCCATAAAAGTAATATTGGGGTTCCTGGGCAATTGCAGCGACTTCTACGGCTAAAATGCTGCACTGGTCATATACAAGAATAAACAATGACATGACAAACTGTGCAATCCAACAGAAACAATGATACTCTGTAGTGAGTGAGGTGACAGCCAGACAGTTTGGTAAAGGTCACTTTGGCCATGGCCATTTCGGTAACAGGACATTTCTATAATGGGATGTTTTTGTAATAGCACATTTCCATACGAGGACATTTCAGTAATCAGACCTTTCAGAAATCGGACATTTCGGTAAAACCAAATCCTGCACTGGTCGTATACAAGTGTAAGTAATGACTTAACAAATTGTGCAATGCAACAGAAACAATGATATTCAGGAGTGAGTCTGATATAAAGTGTACATATATATGTAATTCTATTCCTGCTATGGCTATGGTTGACATATTGCCATTTTTCATTGCCAAATAGTTATTTGTCTTACGATACCTGGCATACCTTCTGCTGGTAAACGTTGTTTCCCTGAAGTATTACACCTTTCTCAACAGTGCATGTGTACATAAAGTATCACTATCAGTACTACCGATTTTAAACTGTGGTCCACAGATGTCACATCTGAAGGAGTCTGCCAGTGTGAATGCGCACTACATGTGTCTTTAGCGAACCACTCCTGGAAAACTGTACCCCACAGCTATCACATTTGTAAGGTTTCTCCCCAGTATGAATACGGACATGTTTCTTCAAAGTACCATTTTCTGAGAATTGTGCACCACATGTATCGCATTTGTAGGGTTTCTCCCCAGTGTGGATACGGATATGTTTCTTCAAAGTAACATTTTTTGAGAATTGTGCACCACATATATCACATTTGTAGGGTTTGTCCCCAGTGTGGATACGGACATGATTAGTCAAAGTTTGACTTGCTGAGAATTGTGCACCACATGTATCACATTTGTACGGTTTCTCCCCAGTGTGGATACGGATATGTTTCTTCAAAGAACTATTTTCTGAGAATTGTGCACCACATGTATCGCATTTGTAGAATTTCTCCCCAGTGTGGATACGGATATGTTTCTTCAAAGCACCATTTTGTGAGAATAGTGCACCACATGTATCGCATTTGTAGGGTTTCTCCCCAGTGTGGATACGGATATGTGTCTTCAAAGTACCATTTTCTGAGAATTGTGCACCACATGTAACACATTTGTAGGGTTTGTCCCCAGTGTGGATACGGATATGTGCCTTCAAATGATTATTCTGTGTGAATTGTGCACCACATGTATCACATTTATAGGGTTTCTCCCCAGTGTGAATACGGACATGCTTAGTCAAATTACCACTTGCTGAGAATTGCGCACCACATGTATCACATTTGTAGGGTTTCTCTTTAGTGTGGATACGGACATGCTTACTCAAATCGCTTTTTGCTGAAAATTGTGCACCACACATATCACATTTATAGGGTTTCTCCTCAGTGTGGATACACAAATGTGTCTTCAAACCATGACCGTGCGTAAACTGTGCCCCACACTTATCACATTTGAATGGTTTCTCCCCAGTGTGACTGTGCACATGTACCGTTAAGCCAGTGTTGTTTAAAAAACGTTTTCCACAAGTGACACATACATATCTTTTCTCATTGATACGAGTGTGCACATTCTCAGACATATTAATAATAGTTCTGGTTCTATCATGTTTTCATATACATCCCGTGTGTAACGTTTCACCAGAGAATATATTAATACAACATGTAAACACTTTGATGACAAGTGCGAGTGCACGTGTAGGTTACACCACTGAGAAAGGTAGAGACGACATGCATATCACATTTGAAGGGTTTTCTTCAGTCCGGTTTTAGTCACCACACTACAAGACAGTGTGCACATTTATAGGTTTCTCCACAGTATGAATGTCCATATACATGCAGTTTGAAAGTTATACCCTGAGATGACGATTTGCCACAATTTCACTTTTTCCACAGGTCAGAGATCGCAGATGAGTCTTTAAATGTTAACTCCATAACGGTCACACTTGAATGATTGCCTTCACCGAAAGGGAGTTTTTGTCTGCTTAAATGTAAGTATTGTTCCACAGGAGACACTGTCACATGTTTGGTGTTGTTTCTGAAGAGAAACATGTGGACCCTCAGTGACTTGGCTCAATGTCCAACACTGTTTTGATGCAGACAACTCAACAGTTGTTATCAATGCGCGTGTGTTTGTGCAACTGGATCAGGTCAAGCTGACAATTCTGACACATACAGCCTTCGATACCACCACTGTCATCTGAAAGAACACAATATTATGTTAGTACTGTAGATGTAGGCAACATTAGAGATACTAGCGGACAGGTAAATTGCAGAAAATTTGACGATTTCTATTGTGACAAATAATATCCATTCTATATATCGTATTGTAAACTACAACTACATAGAAAGACGCATGTTAGTATAACGAAGGCTACAAGGAGACACAATAGAAATCAGTAAAACGATGCATACAAATATTATTAATATATGACAATGAATCCACAATAGACCCCCTGAAATAGGAAGATGTGTCATTAAAATCAGGAAGTGTCTTCGATTATTTATACAAAAAGCAAAACTAAATCTATAAAAAACACATTCACTCTTCAAGTGGCTGAACCATAGAATAGTCGAATGTCTAACTGAATCAGCAGTACAAGCTAGATTGATAACTTCATTTAAAAATCCATCTTGAGACTTGACAAATTCTGAACTACCTAGGTGATTACTGATATTATGACTTTGAAGCTCCATTACACTAACTACCGGAACCAGAAACTATATGAATTCTGGCAGTCTTAAACTTTCTGACCTACTTTATAAAAAATGTACACTTACATGTCCATAAAGAACAAAATTCACATAACATACTAAACTAAAACTCAACATCTATGGCGATGACAACCTGTAGCTCTACAGCTATCGTAAAATCAATATTGTTTCGAGGTGTCGCAGTACAAATAAGGTTCATAGAACCTGTGTCCAGTTTCATTTCTATACCCAAAGACGTGTGATTTTATGTATCTGAGCATGTACATATCAATAATAATTTTAAATTCTAGGTGTTTATATGTGCACCTAGGTATATTTACAATTATAGGTGTGTATGTACGCATATAGGTAAATTATAATTACAGACTGTATACGTGCCGTGCGAGTGCGACGCCTTGATATGGTAGCCATGGAGCCACCAACGGAGATGTCAAGTTTTAGTTTTTAAAATTAAATTAGACTTTGTGTGACTTGATTGTCACAGGAATGTAAATGTAATTGTTCGATAACGTATCTAGGCTATAAAGACTATACTGTCTTTACTTATACAACAGTAATTTTATGAATATTATACTATATTTAATATATGGAGAAGTTTGGCGGCTAGTCTATATAGTATACTGTAGTCTGTAGGTGGTCGTTTTCATAGTTAGAACTTAGGTCAGAAAATAAAATCGCCTAAATTCTTAATATTAGAATCTAAAGAAGAGAGTCTGATAATTAACAAAACAACTGGTTAAAGCGATCAGACGATTTCGTCCTATTATTCTGAGGTGTTATATGCCAAATAGTAGCCTCGATTATCCAGGCGCCGTGAGATGGCAGCATTGGCCACTTACTACGGCATGGATTATTAAGCTCCTGCTGGCAGCGGACTTGACCCCAGATTCGGGTAGAGACGATGATTGGCTCTCAGGCCAACTATAAAATAAATTAAATAAGGATAGACTTTTATCAGATAATATTATACTATAACAACATTAAACTTATATTGAAATATAATTTAGAAAAATCGTTATATATCATTACCATATTTTCATTTTTGTGGCGAATAAATAATTACTACAAAAATAAAAACAATATTAACAAACAGTGCATCATAGCATAAAAATGATTTTATTTACATTACATCTATAATTACTATATTACTGAAAACATAAACAAAAAGTGTCAAGAAAATCAATGGTTTGGTGTCAAGATTTAACCGACATTACCCGAATATAAAATAAATGACAAGAAACCAACGAGTCTACCAACTGAGCTAGTGACATCATCAGAAATTCACTGGCTGATTTAAGTTGTTATGATAAATTGTACAACTCGTCCTTCATATATCGATATTCTAGTGATATTATGAGATTATATACGTTACTTTCTGTAGCTTACCGTATAATACAATATCTGTTTGCTATGTATGTTTATTGGTGTAGATTATCTCCTGTGGGTTGCAATCGATATAATTATTCTGGAAACGAGCCGAAGCTTAGTGAAAGCCGAAACTTGGTCGACATGTACTGATCATGTAGGCCTATTCACATTCGTTGTTTAGAATCAAATTAGATTCATGTGGAACCGTAAGATAACTGCTTGTTCCTCTATGATGAGTTTTTAATTGATGACTTGTGTTTGTATTACAGCGAAATATTGCACAATAACTTATGTTCTCAAATGTTACATACAATGTTAAGGCACTTGTGTAGAATCCGGACCCACCTCGATTTCGCTGTTATAACTTGAGTTTTGCCTAACTTTGAAGTTTGATACCAATGTTAAACTTAGTGTACACATCACATGGAAAACTGATTTTAGCTAATGCCTTGTTTTTATTTCCTTTAAAGTTTAATTATCGCCCACAGGCAGCTAGCTAACGCGGTGCCGATGTAACCCGGTCAACGAAGATACTATCATACGTTATATTTATCGAAATACACCTACCGCATCAGGCCACATAATCAAAATATACAGGCTTACTTTTAGATAACGATCACAAAGGGTAGTGAAAAACTAGCAACAACACTTCCGCGATGTTGTCGAATGATAATGTGCTGCCACCTAGTAGCCATTAATGAAACTTGGGTAACACAAGTGCCTCCACCATGCGATTATTATCGTGTTCACACGTCACTGACTCTGTCGCAGATGAAGCGCGCACGCACGCACGCACGCACGCGTGCCTATGCGTGTTATTATTGTATGCCAGTATGCCCATGTATAGACACGTGCATGTGTGGATAGAATGGAGAGAGTTCACCGTGGACGAATAGACTGTGTCGAAAAACGATGTGAGGAAATTAGAGTTACCTTCTGTAGTAAGAGTCATCTTCGGAAGCCAGGGCTGTTTGCCATGCAAAACTAGCCCTGGCTGATCCCCTTCGTGAAGTGCGGAAGTTAGCTGAGACAAACTAGTAATTGACTTCGCCAGTCGCGAGAACAGCGCAAATACCCGCCCCAATTTGAAGACGGATAAACGACTTCTGGGAATCCCAATATATAATGACCCGTTCGCCCATTTCCATTAGCACGAGCAGCTGAGCGGTATTGTGTATTCGAATAATTGCTTCTACTTCCTAAACACTGCATGTAACACGAGCCACGGTTGGTTGAAATTAGTTTTATTATGACCACCTGACTTGCCTACATCTACTGATCTAGTGAGCGATTTCATAGGCCGAGCTTAAATTAAGAGTTTCGCAAACCGATCAGCCAAGGGGTACTGCTGGCTGGCACTGACGTAACCAGCAGCAGCGACCCCTGGCGCGCGAGGATGGTCAGAGTGTGCAGAGTAAGTTGGTGACTTTTGCCTTTCATCAAACTATCTGTGTATACAAGCTCCAAATGAACAATTTCTAAGAAGAATAGCATTTGCTCAGTGTCATTGGTAGGAATGGGGACGGGGTATAACGGTAATATATGTCTTAAATATTTGCATTCGCGATACAGTTACCTACAATAGACAAAATGCATGCTATTTTCTAGATCTCGTCCTGCTCAGAACGAAGAATTAGTATTAGCGATATCTAATAATATAATTCAGCGAAAAAAAGTATAACATTTCTAGGTCTTCATATAGATGACAGACTTGATTGGCAAGAACATATAAATGCATGCAAAAACAAGTTAACTAGTGTTTTATATATATATAGTACTTAGAATAATTTATTACACTTTAGTTTACCCCTACTTGACATACAGAATCATTTTGTGGGGATCCACATACAAAACTCATATTGAAAAATTATTAATTATACAAAAAAATAGTTCGTTCCATTCTTAAAACAAACTATTGAACATTCACATCCCCTCTTTCATGTTTAAACTTAATAAAATTGCATACTACAAAATGTATGTATACTTATGTTTACGGGAGTCTGTCACATTCATTATCATCGGATATTTTTACATTTACCTATAACATTCACTTTTACAAAACTAGACAAACCTATAATATACGTCCTGTTATCGGTTCTACTCAAAGATCTTCGAACAGTTTGCTATGTAAAGGTCCGATGATGTGGAATACAATTCCAACTGTTATACAAAATAAACCCAATCTAAATAGTTTTACATTATCATTAAAGGCAAATCTTGTAAGGGGGTATAGTGTTCTAGTTTAATCTCATTCCACCCCGAAACGTGTGACATATGTTTTGATATTATAATGTTATTCTACTTAGTATTATACCATTGCTGAAGCTTGGCATAACCACATTTTGTTTGCAAGACTACTTATGTGAACATTTATCATCTAGTATTAGTATTATTGCATTTACATATAGTATGTTCTATTAATTATAGCAACGTAACCAACACACTACACGTGAAATCATTGTTGATAATACAGTGTGTAGTTATTTTGGGGATGACGGCGACCAGTTTACTTAATCAGAATCATCTTGCATTGGAATAATTAAAACAAACTGGTTACAGCCTTAATTGGCTCCGTTGTCAACCTGGAATTGTATATCATTTTGTCGATTTTTACCGATTGTTTATGTTTGTATGTATGATTTATCGCCTTATAGCATTAACGCAATTTATTTTGTCAAACGTATGACTTGTGGGTGTTTGTTTCGTTGCTTCTGTTTCTATTGTTGTACCAATTGATGCGAAGTGAGGATCGTTGTCACTTATACAGTGTGCAAGGAAATGCCACGCCATGCAGCATGGACTTTCAACTTTCTAAACATTCTCTTAAACATATCCAAACATTTGAATTACCTTTCGTATAGAATTTCGTCTCTAAGTAAGTTTTGTTAGACTATATGACGTACCGGTTGGATACGTTAGCATATATATACGTATCGTTATGACAGCTCGTTGTTTCCTTCGTCTCGGTTGATTGGTATTTGTGTTTTTTATGTTCGGGTTACCTCTTCCACGTGTCTTCTCCATTTTATTGATCCCTCTATCTGAAATGTTCAGTCCCTCCAAGTTTGTGACGGTCTTCTTTGTAGTTGTACGATATGTGAGCACATGGCTAGATATGATGGATATCGTTGTTTTCTTCTCGCTCCTTGTGTATTGTTTTCTTGTTTTCTTTGTGTGTTCTCTATATCCTTCTTATGCGCTTCCAATCTCGTCTTGGATAATGTTACCATATCGCCAATAGATGATGCACCGCTGTTCATACGTGGTGTTTGATACACACGTCTGTCCAGTTATACTGGCTTGACGTTGACCTTTGGGTGTTCCAATTGGTATTTGAGAGATGTGTGGGATTAATGGCTGTGACTACCCTGTACCTTCTTAGACACCGTACACGCAGGAGATGCATGACTATCTGGTAATTCTGGTCGTTTTCGTTGTTGTCTGCCTGCCTTCTCTTATTGTTACTTGCCCTCCTCTACGAGGTGAAGGACAAATAGTGACATATTCTTATGGCTCCGCTTTGGTGTTCTCTCCTCGCACTTGCCATTTTATTTACCGATTTAGGCCGATAATTGGAGGTGTTACGTCGACGTCCTTATACCGTAACGTGAATAAAGTGTGGTTCATGTTGTACGAAACTTTATTGGTCAGACGTTTGAGCACTCGCATATTCTTCATGAGAGTGTTTTGGGTGAATGTATTGTCAAAATATCCAACGATTGTAATTGTGTACGGGGTAGTTGTTTTCATCTTATCGACTTCGAAGGACCTGGATAAGTAGTACACTGTCAGAAGTTACTCAACTCCATCAAGTCCGACTAAATCGATCCCAACGTTTCGCCATGGTGAATTACCATAATTATGACTCGTTATTGGTTCATTCTCTTGCTTGCTATCAGCCGTCGGCCAGATGCTTCACATTGTAAAGTTGGCCATTAATCGCTAGATTGCCTGAGAGTCTTGTCTCAGGAAGGCAATGCCCTTATTTGGGTAAGTCTTTAAATTGTTGAGGAACGGCACAGCATGGTAACATTTTGATCTCGATTACGACACTGTAGCAATTCTGCTGTTTATATATTTTTCTGAATCTTATTTCCTTGTCATTTTGTTAAAGTAGAAAGGTTAGACATCAACTGTTGTAGAGAGAGAGAGAGAGAGAGAGAGAGAGAGAGAGAGAGAGAGAGAGAGAGAGAGAGAGAGAGAGAGAGAGAGAGAGAGAGAGAGAGAGAGAGAGAGAGACAGAGACAGAGCGAGAGAGAGAGAGCAGATTGTGTTACGTAACAATTTACAGACCAGTGCAGGTGCACTCATTGGTCGGAGCACGGTTACCTTATGATTAACTTATCTACTGTTGGGGGTGGTCTCAAGGGCCCTTCTCAAAACCACATCACTTGATAAAGTAAAACTTTCGCACTTTGGGGGCCCCTTAGAATGATTCAATTAAATACAGATTTCTTGTATATAGTGGCAGAACCCTAAGATGCATCTATGCAAAATTATAAAAAAAGTTGCTGAATAGTTTTAAAAAAAAATGGGCCAAATGTTACATTTGTACCAGTTTTGGGGTCCTTGGAGGCCCTAGGGAGCCCTTAAAATTATTCAATCAAATACAGATTTCTCGTGCATAGAGGCAGTGCCCTAAGATATGTCTATGCAAAATTAGAGTTGCTGAACGGTTTCTGAGATACGGCAGCTAACGGCGGACGGTAGACGGAGGACGCAGAGTGATGGCAATAGTCCCTGGACCTTCGGCCAAAGGACTAAAAATGGGCCAAGAGGCCCTGAAGTCCTTTAGACTAATACGTCTATATGTGACCCCGGCTGACCAAGTGAGTGATAAGTCGGAAAAATTGTAACATTGTTTTCTTACATTCTTGTAAAGGCTGGGTAGGATGGTTTAAACGGTTTCAAAAATTATGACTGCTACAAAAATTGGCGAAGTTATGGAGCATTGAACATGGTAAGGATCAAAACTTGAAAATGAAGAAAACGGCTGTTGAAGTTTTACCAACCTAGTCCAGGCAGAAACAAGAAAAAATATGAACATTTAGCTTTTTGGGAGGCCCTGAGGTGCCCTTAGATTGATTCAATCAAACACAAATTTCTTGTGTACAGACGTCTATGTAAAATTAGAGAAAAAGTTACTGAACAGTTTTTGAACTAACAGAAAAGACAACCTCTGATCCATGCAAGACACAGACTCTGCATGTGACAGATGTTGTAGGAAAAGGGATTAGTTGAGGGAAGGAGAGTAGCCAGCCAGTTGTCAATAGATCTCCTGCCCGGGCTGTTCTCCTGCTGTAAACAATTTAGTTAGCAAATTGAGCATTTTAGGGGACTTTTGGTGCCCTTAGAATAATTCAATGAAATACAGATTCCTCGTGTATAGTAGCACTACCACATGAAATGTCTATGCAAAATTAGAGAAAAAGTTACTGAAGAGTTTTTGAAAAAATAGGCAAAACGTGAACATTTACCAGTTTTGGGGTCCTTTTTTGGGTGGGGGGGGTAATTAGGTGCCCTTAGAATGATTAAATCAAATACAGACTTCTTGTGTACAGTGTCACTGTACACAAGAAGTCTGTATTTGATTTAATCATTCTAAGGGCACCTAATTACCCCCCAAAAAAAGGATCCCAAAACTGGTAAATTTTCACGTTTTGCCTATTTTTTTCAAAACCTCTTCAGTAACTTTTTCTCTAATTTTGCATAGACATTTCATGAAAGGTATATGCAAAATTAGAGAAAAAGTTACTTAAGTTTTTCAAAAAATAGGCAAAATGTGAAAAGTTGCCAGTTTTTTGGGGCCCTGGGGGCCCTCAGAACGGTTCAATCAAATACAGATTTCGTGTGCATAGTGGCAGTACCCTAAGATACGTGTGCAAAATTAGAGAAAAAGTTACTGAACGGTTTCTGAGATACGGCAGCTAACGGCGGACGCAGAGTGATGGCAATAGTTCGTTGGACCTTCGGCCTAAAAAGACATGCTGTGTTTGTGTGTGGTGCATTTGTGTACTTATATTTTGAACTCTAGTTTGCATCATACTGAAGTTATGTCTAAAATGTTTCGACAACAAATTAATTAAGATATTTTGTCGACGCCCCCATAAAATGATATTGTGGAGCCCCTGTGTGTGTGTGTGTGTCTGTAAGTGTGTGTGTGAATGTATGTGTGTGTGTTTGAGTGTCTGTGTGTGTGAGTGCCTGTGTGTGAGTGTCTGTCTGTGTGAGTGTCTGTGTGTCTGTGCGTGTATGTAGGACCTATACGGCTGTTCGTATATTTGTAATTATTCACATTTAGCCTGGGGGCCAGGTGTGATGGGAAATTTGGGAGTTGACAATGTCAAAAGCTGTAGCTGAATCCGTTTTTATTGACTACGTTACGTCCACCCACGGAATAACAAACAGTTGGCAACAGTATCACCGATATACTATTGTGACCTTCTAAAATTCGTTCCTACAGTGGTGGCCTCTATTCTACAAAGCAAGAAGCCAAATGCAACACAAATTCTTGTGACTTTCAACACAGCATTTCAGTAGTGTAGCTTAGGGAAACAAAGGATACGACCACCATTCGTTATACACAGCGCCGGATTTAGGACTGTAGAGGCCTCGGGCCAGTGACTGACTGGATATCATTATAGCTCTCACTGCTGGAGGTGGAGCAACTTCGTCACTGCCCTTAACGCCAGAGGGCGTAACGGGTAGTAACTAGTAAGTAAGTAATAGTTCTTACTCGTCCCTCTCTTCTACACCAGGGACTTCAGGGTAAAATACGATTTTTTTATATTTAGAACACTAGTTTGTATTGTACTGAAGCAGTTAAGTTACGTCTAAAAACGTTTCGACACCAAAGAAATTATGCAAAAAGCGTTTTGTGCACGCATCCATAAAAGTTATATAGGGGTTCCTGGGCGATTGCCGCGACTTCTACGGCTAAAATGCTGCACTGGTCATATACAAGAATAAACAATGACTTGACAAACTGTGCAATCCAACAGAAACAATCATTCTCTGAAGTGAGTGAGATGACAGCCAGACAGTTTGGTAAAGGTCACTTTGGCCATAGACAGTTGGGTAACAGACATTTCGGTAACAGGACGTTTCTATAATGGGATGTTTTTGTAATAGCACATTTCCATACGAGGACATTTCAGTAATCGGACATTTCGGTAAAACCAAATCCTGCACTGGTCGTATACAAGTGTATGTAATGACTTAACAAATTAATTGTGCAAAGCAACAGAAACAATGATACTCTGGAGTGAGTCTGATATAAAGCGTACATATATATATATATGTAATTCTATTCCTGCTATGGCTATGGTTGACATATGGCCATTTTTCATTGCCAAATAGTTATTTGTTTTACGATACCTGGCATACCTTTTGATGGTAAACGCTGTTTCCCTCAAGTGTTATACCTTTTTCAACAGTGCATGTGTGCATAAAGTATCACTATCAGTACTACTGATTTTAAACTGTGGTCCACAGATGTCACATCTGAAGGAATTTGCCGGTGTGAATGCGCACTACATGTGTCTTTAGCGAACCACTCCTGGAAAACTGTGCCCCACAGCTATCACATTTGTAAGGTTTCTCCCCAGTATGAATGCGGACATGTTTCTTCAAAGTACCATTTTCTGAGAATTGTGCACCACATGTATCGCATTTGTAGGTTTTCTCCCCAGTGTGGATACGGATATGTTTCTTCAAAGTACCATTTTTTGAGAATTGTGCACCACAAGTATCGCATTTGTAGGGTTTGTCCCCAGTGTGGATACGGACATGATTAGTCAAATTATGACTTGCTGAGAATTGTGCACCACATGTATCACATTTGTAGGGTTTCTCCCCAGTGTGGATACGGATATGTGTCTTCAACTGACCATTCTGTGAGAATTGTGCACCACATGTATCGCATTTGTAGGGTTTCTCCCCAGTGTGGATACGGATATGCTTAGCCAAATCACCACTTGCTGAAAATTGTGCACCACATGTATTGCATTTGTAGGGTTTTTCCCCAGTGTGGATACGGATATGTTTCTTCAAAGTGCTATTGTCTGAGAATTGTGCACCACATGTATCGCATTTGTAGGGTTTCTCCCCAGTGTGGATACGGATATGTTTCTTCAAAGTACTATTTTCTGAGAATAGTGCACCACATGTATCGCATTTGTAGGGTTTCTCCCCAGTGTGGATACGGATATGTTTCTTCAAAGTACCATTTTCTGAGAATTGTGCACCACATGTATCATATTTGTAGGGTTTCTCCCCAGTGTGGATACGGACATGATTAGTCAAACTATGACTTGCTGAGAATTGTGCACCACATGTATCACATTTGTAGGTTTGTCCCCAGTGTGGATACGGACATGTTTAGTCAAACAATGACTTGCTGAGAATTGTACACCACACGTATTGCATTTGTAGGGTTTCTCCCCAGTGTGGATACGGATGTGTGTCTTCAAATGACTGTTCTGTGAGAATTGTGCATCACATGTATCACATTTGTAGGGTTTCTCCCCAGTGTGGATACGGATATGTGTCTTCAAAGTACCATTTTCTGCGAATTGTGCACCACATGTATCACATTTGTAGGGTTTCTCTCCAGTGTGGATACGGACGTGCTTAGTCAAACCACCACTTTCTGAGAATTGCGCACCACATGTATCACATTTGTATGGTTTCACCCCAGTGTGTATACGGACATGCTTAGTCAAATCACCACTTGCTGAGAATTGCGCACCACATGTATCACATTTGTAGGGTTTCTCTCCAGTGTGGATACGGACATGCTTATTCAAACCACCACTTCCTGAAAATTGTGCACCACATGTATCACATTTGTAGGGTTTCTCTCCAGTGTGGATACGGACGTGCTTAGTCAAATCACCACTTCCTGAAAATTGTGCACCACATGTATGACATTTGTAGGGTTTCTCCTCAGTGTGGATACGGATATGTGTCTTCAAAGTACCATTTTCTGAGAATTGTGCACCACATGTATCACATTTGTAGGGTTTCTCTCCAGTGTGGATACGGACGTGCTTAGTCAAATCACCACTTGCTGAGAATTGCGCACCACATGTATCACATTTGTAGGGTTTCTCTCTAGTGTGGATACGGACATGCTTAGCCAAATCGCTTTTTGCTGAAAATTGTGCACCACACGTATCACATTTATAGGGTTTCTCCTCAGCGTGGATACACAAATGCGTCTTCAAACCATGACTGTGCCTAAACTGTGCCCCACACTTATCACATTTGAATGGTTTCTCCCCAGTGTGACTGCACAAGTGTACCGTTAAGCCAGTGTTGTTTAAAACATGTTTTCCACAAGTGTCAAATAAATATCTTTTCTCAACGATACGAGTGTGAACATTCAGAGACATATTGATAATAGTTCCGGTTCTAACATGTTTTCATATACATATCTTGTGTGTAACGTTTCACCAGAGAAGATGCACAATTCTGTTTTCAACTGTGGTGCAATATATTATTTTACCATGTATACACTTTGATCACAAGAGTGAGTGCACATGTAGGTTACAATGTTGAGAAAGGTGGAGACGACATGCATCATATTTGAAGGGTTTTCTTCAGTTCGGTTGCACACGAGGAGACAGTGTGCAGAGGGGTCACATTTATAGGTCTCTCCACAATATGAAAGTCCATATATGTGCAGTTTCAAAGTTCTACTCTGAAATGACGATTCGACACAATTTTACTTTTTTCCACAAGTCAGAGATTGCAGATGAGTTGTTAAATGTTCACTCCATAACGGTCACACTTGAATAGTTGCCTTCACCGAACGCGAGTTGGTGTCTGCCTAAATGTAAGTATTGTTCCACAGGTGACACTGTCACGTGTTTTCTCTTGTTGCTGAAGGCGAACTTGTGGACGCTCAGTGACTTGGCACAATGTCCTACGGTATTTTGTTGCAGACAACTCAACAGTTGTTGTTATCAATGCGCATGTGTTTGTGCAACTTGATCAGGTCTGACACATACAACCTTCGATAGCACCACAATCATCTGAAACAACATGTTAGTACTGTAGTGATACTAGCAGACATAGGTAAATTACAGAAAATGTTACGATTTCTATTGTGACCAATTATATACATTCAATAATAAATATATATATCGTAGTGTAAACTATAACTACACAGAAAGATGCACGTTAGTATAACGAAGGCCACAAGGAAACACGACAGAAGTCAGTAAAATGATGCATAAAATATTATTAATGCATCATGATAAATCCACACTAGATCCCCTGAAATGGGAGGATGGCGTCACTAAAATCCGGAAAAGAGTCTTAGTTTATTTATAAAAAAAGCAAAACTAAATCTATCAAAAACGCATTTCCTCTTCGAGTGGCTGAATCATGGAATAGTCTAACTGAATCAGTAATACAAGCTAGATTGATAACTTCGTTTAAAAATCCATCTTGAGACTTGACAAATTCTGAACTATCCAGGTGATTACTGATATTATGACTTTGAAGCTCCATTACACTAACTACCGGAACCAGAAACTGTATGAATTCTGGCAGTCTTTAACTTTCTGACCTACTTTATAAAAAATGTATACTTACATGTCCATAAAGATCAAAATTCACAAAACATACTAAAGTAAAACTCGACATCTCTGGCGATGGCAACCTGTAGCTCCGCAGCTACCGTAAAGTCAATATTGTTTCGAGGTGTCGTAGTACAAATAAGGTTCCTAGAAACTGTGTGCAGTGTAATTTCTATAACCAAAGATGTGTGAGCATGTACATATTGATAATAGTTTTTAATTCTAGGTGTTTATATGTGCACCTAGATATATTTACAATTACAGGTGTGTATGTATACACATAGGTAAATTTATAATTATACGTGTCGTGCATGTGCGAACGCGACGCCTTGACATGATAGCCGTGGAGCCACCACTGGAGATATCGAGTTTTCGTTTTGTAAATTAAATCATACTTTTTATGACTTGATTGTCACAGGAATGTAAATGTAATTGTTTGATAACGTAGTTTTCACATATTATGCAAAATATGTATATACGCTATAAATACTATAATGTTGACTTATACAATAGTAATTTATGAATAGTATACTCTATACTCTGATGACTTCCGGTGAGGCGGTTCGACGGCGATTTGTTTATGTCAGAGGCTTCGTATAACGCAGTTATTTTTCTTTGTTTTGTCCAGCTAAGAAAGAGTATTTCACCCCTAGCAGTAATGCATTGCACACTAATTGACCCCCACAGGTTGTTATGTTTAAATTATTAGTTGATCAGAGTAAATCGCACCTTTAAATTGTAAAGCAGTGACTAGTATTTTCTTGCCAATTTCTAGGCCCTCTCACATCCGGCAGAAAACATAAACAAATACTCTAAGTCAATATACTTAGATCTGCACTACCCGCTTCTGTATAATATTACTACTAACAGGCTCATTTCACCAAGGCGTCTATGACACCCAGAGTAGCCCTGGGTTGGAGCAGTTACATTTAAGGTTTTCCCCATCGACTGCACAAACGCCTTGGAACCCACAGCACGTACGCACTGTACAACAGCACGGTAAAAATACCTAATCATATGTAAATGGGAATAAGCTCAAAATTGTACTGTTAAGAAGTTAGAGTTTATTACCATAGGGTTAGTTTTAAATTATTGCATATATAGATTGGATTAATAAACATTAGACCAAGACTATAACAATCAGGAATTTACTACAAAAATGAGCATTCAAGATAGCGGAGGATATGCCCAAGCAGTAGCCACGAAGCTCACGAATAACAATAAGGGTGCCAGGAGGGGTAGCAATAACAATAAGGGTGCCAGGAGGGGTAGCAAAAACTCAGAATCAGGTGAGGCAGGGAAATGTGAGGATTGTGGAAAAATCTTCAAAAGTGAAAAAGACAAAGTACTAGAGTGTGAGCACTGTGAACAGCAATACTGCATCAGATGTTTAACATTCAAAGCAGGAGAGTATGGAGCCATGGGAAAACCTGGATGTATGTGGTTTTGTATCGGATGCAAACCAAAATTAGAAAAAAACATACTAAATGAGAAGTTAATCCAGGAAAGATGTGAGCTGTACCTTGAAACAATAAATGCACGACAAGAGGCTGTAGAAAAAAAACTACAGGACAAATGCGACGAACAAGAAGTGAAAGAAATTGTAAGAAAGGAATTGATTGCAAATCAAGCAACCGAGATTGCCATCCATACTCATACCACTGACAGAGTTAATAACGAAGTGTTACAGGACACAGTTAAAGATACCACCGACAGAGTTAATAACGAAGTGTTACAGGACACAGTTAAAGATACCACTGACAGAGTTAATAACGAAGTGTTACAGGACACAGTTAAAGATACCACTGACAGAGTTAATAACGAAGTGTTACAGGACACAGTTAAAGATACCACCGACAGAGTTAATAACGAAGTGTTACAGGACACAGTTAAAGATACCACTGACAGAGTTAATAACGAAGTGTTACAGGACACAGTTAAAGAAATAGCTGAAAGAAAATCAAGAAAAGCAAACTTCATTATCTTCAATGCACCAGAACTATAAACCAATCTAAACGATCAAAGAATCAAGATAGACATGGAGTTAGTTGTGGGACTATTCAATGAGGTATGCCACCAAAATCTAGATGTGCATACAGAGGTAGAGAAAGTGATCAGGTTGGGGAAAACACAACTGGAGAGAGTAACAACAAACCAAGACCACTTAAGGTAATTATGAAAGACCCAGACAAAACCTTGACAAAATGCATAAAGAGAGAGATAGAGGAAAAAACTACTAGAGGAGGCGAGGGCAAAGAAGAGTAGAGACATGGGGAAATGCATACACAGAGTGAGAGGCCCACCATGGGCCAGGAAAATTGTAAAAATCAAGTCCACAAAGGACGAGGAGAAAAGACACTAAGAACGACAACACAGAAAACTAATGTAAACAACATAAATTATACGCATAAACAACTAAAATGCATGTACACAAATGCAGATAGTTTAATAAATAAACTCACAGAGTTCAAGACTAGAGTTCAAGAAAACAAATGCATGATAATAGGTATTAGAGGTAAAACCAAAAAAAACAGAAATATTTATTAAACCCAGCAGAACTGGCATTAGATGCATACGATTTATTCCATAATATAATAAATAAACAAGGAAGAGGAGTAGTCCTGTACACACATAAATCAAAAAGCAACACCCTTTCTGTCTTTGGAGACTCGTTTTCAGGAGTCAGTGTGGATGGAAATAAAATTAAATAAAAAATATAAACTTCTCACAGGATGTGTCTGTAGAAGCCCAGGGAGTTCGAGCATCAATGATGAATATCTTAATAAAGTGATTAGCGAGGCAATGAACTATAACCACTCACACTTACTTCTGCTTGGAGATTTCAATTACACAAATATAGACTAGCACAATTGGTGTACTACCTCAGATAATGTTGAGAATCCTGAATTTAAATTTGTAGAAAATATAAGAGATAATTTTCTCTTCCAACATGTTACACTGCCCACAAGGGGGCGATTAGGAAACAAATCAAACGTCCTGGACTTAGACATAACAATCGAAAAAGGTATGACAGATGAAGTAGTACATGAGGGTCCACTTGGGAAAAGTAACCACTCTGTTCTCATGATAACGTTCAGGTATTATGCTGATATAGCAAGTAGAAAATGGATCAAATACTACTATGAAAAAGGAGATTATAAAGGAAAAATTGGATAACACTGATTGGGAAGAAGTAATTGGCAATGGTAAAATAGATGACTAATGGACAAAGTTTAAGGGACATATTAAAAAAATAGAGGATGAGTTCATACCTCATAGAGTAATTAGTAACACAAACATACACAAACGTACCCCTAGATAAGAAATCGGTAAAAACAATAAAAAACCACACACTGTGGAAGCGTTATATGAAAACCAAAGAAGGGAAATACTATAATAAATACTGTAGGGTTAGAAATCAAGCTACGTAAATTAACAAGGAAGATCCAGAAGCAGTTTGAAACGAAGTTAGATTCAGAAGCTAAGACAAATCCAAAAGCACTAAGGAAATACATGAATTCCAAAACATAAAGTAGGGAAGGTGTTTCAGATTTGAACATAGATCCTAATGACCCGAAATCGAGATTAACAAATTCTGACAGGGAAAAGGCAGATGTTTTAGGTAACTTCTTCTGAAGTGTTTTCAAGGTAGAACCAGATGGTGATATCTCCCTCATCCCGCCTGTGGAATTAAAACACAGCATGGAAAATTTTACTATTGAGGAGGAAATGGTTAAAGAAAAACTAAATAATCTCAATGTGGGTAAATCAGTAGGACCAGATGGTATACACCCTAAATTCCTAAAAGAAGTATCGACCCAATTATGTAGACCATTAGCTAGGCTTTTTAATAATTCTCTAGCTATGGGTGAGCTACCAAAGGAATGGAAACAAGGAAGGATCTCAGCAATATATAAAAAGGGAAGCCGTAAAAATGCAGGAAATTACAGACCTGTAAGTATAACAAGTATATTATGCAAATGCATGGAACAATGCATAAAATACCACATTGTTAATCATATGACAAATAACCTTTTCAGTAAACAACAATACGGTTTTATTAAAGGTTGTTCAACCGTACTACATCTGTTAAATGTTATGGAATATTGGACCAATGCATTAGATAGAGGAGACTCTATAGACACAGTGTATTTAGATTTCATGAAGGCTTTTGATACCGTCCCCCACAGAAGATTGATTGGCAAACTAGAATCGTATGGTATAAAAGGCTCAACATTAAGATGGATTGAAGCATTCTTGTCTGATCGTATACAACAGGTCAGCATAAACGGAATAAACTCTGAGTGGACAAGTGTAACCAGTGGCATCCCCCAGGGGAGTGTCCTATGACCCATCCTATTCATTCTGTATATAAACGATCTACCAAGCAATATAGCTTCAGACTTATATCTGTTTGCAGATGACACTAACATTTTTAGAACAGTTAATAACGCTGATAACCATAACACACTACAAGAAGATTTAGATAAACTTACATCATGGTATAACCAAGGGTTATTAAAATTTCATCCAGACAAATGTAAACTGATGCACATAGGAAAAAAAGATGAACATATGTATACTTACAATTTAAAAATCAATAATATGGTCTTAGTTAGATCTTATAGAAGAAGAAAAAGATATTGGGGTTATTATTGACTCAAGTTAGAATTTGACAAGCATATCAACCAAAAGATTAATAAAGCAAACAGTACAATGGCAATTATTAGAAGGACGTTTACAACCTTAAATGAAAATAGTTTCATACCACTATATAAAGCTCTAGTAAGGAGTCATTTAGATTACGCAGTAAGCATATGGTCCCCTTATAAACAAAAATATAAGGATACGATAGAAAATGTGCAGAGACGTGCAACTAAGCAACTTCCAGAAATTACGGATATTCCTTACCAGGAAAGACTTAAGAGGTTGAGACTCCCTGCATTAGCATACAGAAGAACACGCGGGGATATGATAGAAGTATATAAACTGTCAAAAGGCAAGTATGATATGAATGTATCTTCTAACATTCTCAGGTTATGCAGACTGTGAAATAAAGGAAGGAACAAGGGGTCATAGTTTGAAATTATTCAAAGAATGTTCACATGTAAATACAAGAAAGGAGAGTTTTTCAATCAGACTTACAAAAATGTGGAACAATTTACCAGAACAGGTAGTAAATGCACCAGAGATGGAGTAATCGTACTCTGTAATCATACTCGTACTTTTGAGTAATCGTACTCGATTACATTGCTAAAAAAAGCCAAGTAATCGTAATCGATTACATTACCAAAGTAATCGTAATCATGATTACTTAATCACGATTACCATGTTTTTCATATAAACAGTTGCAAGCAAATAGATTAGACAGTTAGAAATGGCAATACCAGAGGTAATCTAATAAATGTAATAGTAATTGAGCTATTACGTTCCTATTACTATTGAGCATTTCAGTTGCATAAACATTCAGTTAGATTTCCCTAATTAATACCTTCTCTCCCCAGAGAAGCCAGTCCTAGCCACACCACCCTCCTGCTTACTGTAGTAGTACAAAGTTATAATAGTGACAGTCTCTGGGAAGCAGTGCAGTAACTAAGCCTCCTCTACCATCTTGCTTTGTAATTTGAGCAACCATGCCACTTGTACTGTTTGCACTGTTAGTATGGTGTGAATGATTGGTCATGGTTCCTACCTCCTGAGTCCTGACTGGGTGCCAGTGGGTGGTTAGCTGCTAAATCCCTGTCTAGTATGTTTAAGTGTAAACTGTAAACCTGTCTAAGTTCACCACCGTATTCTGTGTTTGTCCCTTTTAATATACTTCATATCTGAATTGGATATCCTTTTGAATCTGACCTCCTGAATTTGAAATGTTATCAGTGTAATGTATTTGATCATGTGTACAGCCACTGTATTTGTATTTGCCATTTTAAAAAGTAGGTATTTGAAGTTGTTAAATGCAACATATTTGTATTTGATTCAGAAACCATATTTGTTTGTCCCCACCCCTGTTTTTCTAAATATAGTTAGTATACAAATTGCAATTGGCTTGCTTGCAGAGATCTGTAACTGGGTAACCTGTAACTGTGCCCAGTGTTTGTGTGTGTCAGTGAGGATGCCATAGCTGGCCTGCCACCCCAACACAGTCTAGTCATTGGCTTGCTACTCCTACATTCTTTCATTAAGCAGTTTTATCTGAAGCCATGAATGTATAACCCAAGACACTACTGAGCTGGGGCCACTAAGCCTGCAGTTCAACAGGTCCAGTTGATGTTTCACTGTAAATGCTTCAAACAGTTCCAACTGTCTATGCGATATATTGTGATCTGCTATCTGTTTAATAAAGCTATCTGTCAAGACACACATATTTTAGTATATCATGATATATGGATATTTTGAGCATCAATCCAGCATTAGATGATTGAGTCAATTGATCAATGTTAGAATTAGATACCTGAGAAAGTTTGGTGCGGATACGTTAATATATTTAGTTTTTTTAGTACAGACTAAGTGAGTATCGAGCCACAGCACTAAATCAACATTAAATATATTTACTGAATAGTCATGATATTGTGAAAGTTTCATATGTTTATATATATATATATGTGTTTATATAAAAAAACCTGGATAGCAGTAATCAGTTAGAACACTAGATACTGTCATAGCAACAGAAAAAGATCAATGCTTTTGAATTCCAAGAAGGTCACATTCATGGTAGAAACCGGATTAGCATATTCTTTAAAGTAATCATGATTACATGCTAAAGTAATCGTACTCGTAATCGATTACATTTGTTTTCTGAGTAATCGTACTCATACACCTTCATAGTAATCGTACTCGTTTACATTTGTATTGTAATCACTCCATCTCTGAAATGCACCTAGTATAAATTCATTTGCCTAGATAACCACTGGAGAATGGAAGAATTCCTCTACGACTACAAAGCCGCCTTGCCAGGAAGCCATAGAGCTTTTAGAAACAAGTGCAGATCTGACCACCGAGGCCACTGCCTACGGTCAAAAACATCCTAAGTAAACCTAAGTAAGTAATCTATTTAATAAAGTTTGGCGGCTAGCCTATATGTTATACTGTAGACGTAGTCTGTAGGTGGTTGTTTTTATGGTTAGAACTTGGGTTAGAAAATAAAAATCGCCTAAATTCTCAATATTATAATCAAAAGAAGAGTCTGATAATTAACAGGTTAATAACATAATTAACTGGATATTGCGATCAGAAGATTTCGTCCTATTAATCTGAGGTGTTATAGAACAAATCTGACCCATCTTAACGAAATGAGTCGGATGTCGGAAAATCTGATTTTCCGTAAATGCCGTTTATGTGAACAATTCGCGAATCCATCGATTTCCCCTGAAAATTATTCTTTGGTATTCGTTTTATCGATAGCTACCCTCTAATTAACTCTGTTTTGTGTATTTTAAAGCGATTTGTGTAGAGCTGTGCGAAGTGTTCCGCTCGATTTCCTTACAATAACGCCGAAAATGCCAGTAATGGCGCGCGTTCGCAACTGCTAATTTTGGGACGCTCCTAACATGAGATATCACCACGAAGCTTGATGCGTCATCTTCCCATATGTGGGCATAAATATGCTAATAACTACATTCTGTGACCTCCAGAGAGCTTGGAAGACGCCCCCTGTTAAGCCAGCTGTGTAAACAATTCGGATCATGTGGTAGCAAATGCAAATGCGTGACCCAGGCAGCTGTTCTCATTGGTTCAGTGATGGGTCATTTACATAATCTGTAAACACACGCATGCGCACCGTGTATTTCCACCGCGTCACTGCTGACCCAGATAGCGATGAAGAAGACGCGAAAAATGGTGTTTAACGTGGCGAAGCTGTTAAATTCGGATGGAAGTGATTGCACACAGATTTACAGTTTGATCGAGGAGTATTTTTTGGAAGACTTGATGGATGGAAGTGAGGCGGACTAGGACGAAATTTTAGCAAGATCTG
>CM034542.1:25824388-25893349 GCA_020002185.1 Paraescarpia echinospica | reverse complement strand
GTTATCTGGAGCGCACTGTGTATGAGCAATGCATACAGGGAATTATGTAGAAGCAAATTAAAAGTTGGCCAAAGTAATGGATTGGGATTTTAGTCTGACTGAATCAACATAACAAGGTAATTTTTTATTTATCTGGAAATATGTCAGTTGGTACTGATTGGATAATGATTAGAGTGACTGCTTCACTTATTTCATTTTTAATTATCTGTATTAATTTGGTTGATAGACCATGTTTACCACAGCTAGATTTTGGATGTAAGCTATCAATTATGCTAATCATTGTACTATTGTCTATTGGCCTAAAGTTGACAGTGTGTATGTGTCTCTCTGTTAAATAGTCTTTGCAAGAGTTATCTCCAGTATTGGTTATTTGCGATGCAAGTGTAGAACCAATATTGATTTTTTTTTTTTATTAAATGTCTTTGCAATAACAGTCTTGTCAGTTACTGTTTCACCGTCAATTGTAAAGAAATCAGGAAATGTTTCTTTCCCTGTCTTTTTCTGAATAATTTCTTTAATCATAGACCACGTTTTTTATATCATGCTTATTTCTTTCAAAACTGGATTGATGATATGCTTGTTTGACTAATCTAATGTTTCTTTGAAGAATTGTATTATATGTATGGAAATTTGTATTGAGAGTAACATATTATGTTGTACTTATATGAGTATGTTTACGTTTTGAATACAATTTATCTCTAAATTTTATTGAAATAATGATACCTTATGTAATCCAACATGACTTTTTGTGTTTGTGCTTATTATATTTAATGACTTTAGTATGTAAGAATTTATCCATAGCAGTAGTAACAGTTTCATCTAGGAGGTTGTAATTGTCGTTGGGATTACTAATCCCGACTATCCTTGTTTAATTTATTATAAATATTTGAACGCGACAATTCTATTTTAAAATGTTCAAGGTTGTCAGCATTTTTTTGTCTAATTCTGATAAATTTAGGGACATTTGTAACAGTTGCATTGCAATCAAGGCAAATGAAATACGGAACGCGATCAGAAATGTTGCTGATTAAAATACCGGCTGTTTTAATTTTAAAAAAGACCTTTTGAGAGTTTGCATAAAAAATTATCAATAAGCGTGCAGTTAGTATTTGAAAAACGTGTTGGTAAAGTAATTTTAGGAAAGAAACCGTGCGCTGTGATTGTGTCAAAATATTCACATATTATGTTTTTTCTTTTGTTTTCAGTAGATCAATATTATAATCTACGGCTAATATTACTTCACTAGTTAGGTTTTACAGATGATATAATTTAGGGCATAATTATTCTATGAATGTTTGGTAATTCTCAATGACATCTCTAGGAGGTCTGTATATATTTCCAAGGATGATTTTTTTTCTTGACGGTGTTTGATGTTATTTCAATAAATTGTCCTTCCCATATGTTTGATTTTGTAAAAAAATATCTAACAATGTACAACTATACGGAACACAAAATGGACATAATAATTGATATTAAAGGCCCTTCACACATTCGTGTTTCCTCGTCAGCGATAAGGCTCTCGATCCTTTCTGAGATCTATAAACATGCAACTAGCAAACACAATACTTCGGCAACCATACAGCCGCCATTACACGATTTCTCATCAGCACGGGCATTTTAAAATAGGTGAACCTAAACTTGTTATTGTGTATTGGTTAAATACAATTATTCGCATTCCAGCGTAATAGTTGAAAATTACTATTTGTGTTATGCAAGCTAGATGAGTTTGTCTATCGGGTTTGCAGCTTGTAAGAAATACATTCGCTACACATCTTAAGTTGTTGATTGTTGAGAATAGCCTCTTTGACATTCAGTAATTACCTTAATCAGTATACTAAAAATAAAAAGCCGCATCTCTCGTTTACTTTTTACCAGAGTTCTGATGAGAAATCATAAATTATTGTTATGGCTTCATTTTTGTGCTCATAATTGTTAAACCATCGTCACCCCGTTCATTCACCAGTGCTTGAACAATATCCAGTAGCTTTTAGGAGGGAGGTTAACGCTTTTGAGAAACATGGAATACAATTAGTGGTTCACATTTTAAAGATTCAATTTTGAGGGGGTTCACATTACACATTATGGAGAAAGGGGGTTCACAAAAACGGTGGTTCAACCCCCCAGCTACGGCTACGGCCTTGACTAATGATTCGTGTTTTATTAACTTTCAGATGCATAGGCCCAAAAGATGCCTTTTGTCCCCCACTAAGTGTTAAAGGAAATAAAAACAAAGCATTAGCTAAAATCCGTTTTCCATGTGTACAGAAAGTTTAATAGTGCATGTAACATTCGAGAACATAAAAAAAATACTGAAAAATACATTTGTAGCATAAATTCGATTTTAAACCCGTCTGTGTAGCGATTCCCGCGGGAAATAAACAAATTAATGAGCTAGGCGATCACGTGGTATCTTAACGTCACACATGACTCACACTCGCAGCAGGCCGACCTTTTCTATGCATTCAGAGCACGTTTACATGGATAATGTTGGGGTCGAAACGAGCGTCAGAATGAGTTGTTATGCAATAATCCGATGTAATACAAACACTAGTCATCATAGAGGAACAAGCAGTTATCTTACGGTTCCACATGAATTCAATTTTATTCAAAACAATGAATGCGAATGAGCCTACAACTTGTAGTACAAGTCGACTGGGTTTCGCCAAGCTTAGGCTCGTTTTCAGAATAATTATATCGAATGCAACCAACGGGAGATAATGTACACCAATATACATACATAGCAAACATATATCGTATCCAGCTACAGAAAGTAACGTGTAAAATCTCATAATATCACTAGAATATCGATGTATGAAGGAGGAGTTGTACAATTTATCATAACAACTGAAATCAGTCAGCGAATTTCTGCCGGCCCTGATAGCTCGCTTGGTAAACGCGTTGGTTCCTTGGCATTTATTTTACAATCGGGCGACGCCGGTTCAATCCTGACAGCGTGCAAAGTATTGATTTTCTTTACACTTTTTTTGTTTATGTTTTCACGAAGTAATATAAATCAAATCATTTAGTATACTATGATGCACTGTTTGTAAATATTTTTTATTTTTGTAGTAATTATTTATTCGCCACAAAAATGAAAATATGGTCATTATATATAACAAGATTTAACAAGATTGCCACCCAGAGAATTAACTCTAGGTGGCAGGTGGACAAGGAAGCCCTTTGGCTTATCGAGAGTCCGACCATTTTATCTATGTGTATCCAGCCCGTCTGAGGTATGTGTCGATTTTATTTTTAAACATATTGACGCTACTAGCACCCACACAATCAGCACATAATCTGTTCCATTCATTTACAGTCCTTTATATCTAATCTACACTGCTCCTTTGCTAATGTAAGTTCATGTCCTCTAGTCCTTCTATCTTTCTTAACTGAGAAAAAAATATTTCTATCAATATTTTCATAACCCTTCAATATTTTAAACACTTCTATCTGATCTCCCCTCAATCTCCTGGTCTCTAGTGTTGTTAAACCGCATTTTTTAGGCATATTTCGTAACTAAGATCCCTAAGTTTTGGTATAATTTTAGCTGCTCTCCTCTGCACTCTTTCTAGCATATCTATGTCCTTCCTGCGATACGGCCTCCATGCTTGAATACAATATTCTAAATGAGGCCTAACTATTGTTTTGTACAGCTGTATTATTAGCTCTTTTTCCTTATACGTTATGTTTCGCCTAATTAATCCAAGGATTTGATTTCCCTTTGAAGCTGCAATTCCGCACTGCTCTGAAACCTTCATATCAGCACTAATGGTCCTTTTCTTTTACAGTAGTACTTAGTACAGTACCCCCCATTGTATATTCTACCTCTTCGTTCCCATGTCCTGTATGGAGGCATTTACATTTCCCAAAATTGAACAGCATTTGCCACTTTTCAGACCATTTGATCAACCTGTCAAGTCAAGATCATCTTGTAAATGCTGTCTATCTCCATCACTTTTAATCCTTCTAAACACTTTTGTATCATCCGCAAATTTCAACACCTTGCTTGTTATTTCATCATCCAAACCGTTGATATATATTAAGAATAATATAGGTCCTAATACTGATCCCTGTGGCAACCCACTCAATACCGATTTCCAGTTTGAAGCCACCCCCTCAACTACTACACGTTGTCTTCTGTCAATCAGCCATTGTTCTATCCAGTTTATTATACCATTTCCTATGCCATGGGCCTTTAGTTTAAGCAGTAATCTTTGATGTGGTACTTTGTCGAAAGCTATTTGAAAATCTAAGTAGACGATATCTACTGGCGATCCCGCATCTACCCACTTACTGATGTCTTCCAAAAAACATAACATATTTGTTAAGCATGACCTCGCTTTAAAAAAACCATGTTGAGATGGGTTTATAAAGTTTTGTTTAACAAGAAAATCCACCATGTGATCTTTAATTAGTCTTTCTAATAATTTACAAATCACTGATGTTAAACTCACTGGTCTATAGTTCTCTGACTTGTTTCTCGAACCTTTTTTGAATAACGGTATAATGTTTGCTTCTTTCCATTCTAAAGGAACCACTCCCTCTTCTAATGACAAGTTGAAAACTGTTGCAAGCGGTATGCTAATTTGTTCTACAATTTCCAATAGTAGTTTGGGTGGAATACCATCCACTCCAGGTGATTTATTATCCTTCATAGCCCTTATTTTTTTAGCTACCATTTCCGGGGTTACAATTAATTGTCCTAAATAGTCTGAATCTGCCCCCTTGAACTTAGCCTCTGGTACTGGCAGTGAACTAATATCTTCTCTGGTAAACACTGAACTAAAGTACTCATTCAGGTCTTCTGCCATTAAGAATCCCTCTGATATTATATTTCCAGCACTATCTTCTAGAGGACCGACCTTATCTTGAACTTTCTGTTTGCTTCGAACATATGCATAAAAACTCTTGCTGTCATGTTTTATATTACTAGCTAATTGTTGTTCGTAGCTTCTCTTTCAATTTCTAATTTCAGCTGTAGCTTGGTTATGTGCTTCTTTATAACTGTTGTAGTCTTCATCATTTCCAGTACATCTATATGACTTCCACATCATTTGTTTATACTTAATTTTTCTAATGGCTTCTTTCGATAACTGTTTCTTTTTTTGGATTGTTTCCCTTGTTTTTTGAAAGGTACAAATTTATCAACTATGCACTTAATTTCACTCTTTAATATATTCCAGCATTCTGTTGCCGTCTTATTTTTCAGTGTGTTATTCCAGTCTATCTTTGCTAAATATTTCCTCATGTCCTTATACCTTCCTTTGTGGAAATTTCTCCTATACTGCTTTTTACTATTCCTTTCTGATTTTACTTTGATGGTAAAATGTATCTGGTTGTGATCGCTACTCCCCAGTGGCTCACATATCTTGACATTGTCAACTAATTCATTCTGTGAGGACAAAACTATGTCTAACACATTCTCACCCCTGGTTGGTTCTAGCACATGTTGAGAAAGGAATGTATCTTGAACTAAAACTAAAAACTTGTGGTCCTCACTCCCCACACTCTGTAGAGATTTCCATTGTATATGCCCGTGGTTAAAATCCCCCATAATAATACAGTCCCGTTTGCTTACTTCCCTTATAGCGTTTTGTATTTTTTCATTCTCTTCTATGCTTATGTTTGGACTTCGATAAACTAACCCAACTGTTAACGTTGAGTTTCCTGTAACTATGTTACACCAAACAGCTTCTTAGCAATCTGCTTCTCTTTCTAATTTTATTTCATAAGCCTGAATAGATTCTTTAATATATAAAAATAACTCTACCTCCCTTTCTTCCTATTCTATCTTTTCTAAACATTACATATCCTGTCAGTCCCAATTCAGCATCTGATATATCGGTGGTGGTCCAGGATTCGGTTATACCTATTATATGAGGGTCAATATCTTCTACCATAATGTTTAGTTCATTTCTTTTGTTTACTATACTCCTTGCATTTAAACAAACACATTTATATCCAGCTTCAGAAGAGTTTTCCAGACTGTTATTTGCTGATTCATTTGTGCTGTCTTTATTTATGCCTCCTCCCATTACTGGCAAAATTCCTGACAGAATAACCTGTTCAACTCTCGTCTTCTTTAGCTTCCTCACTAACTGTCTATACTTCTGTACTATCGCAGTTGTCCCCTCCCTGTCTGCATTATTTGTTCCTACATGTACCAGTATAGACCCCCCCTTGCCATGTCCCAATACCTTCTCTACCCTGTCAGTCACATGTTCAATCCTAGCCCCCGGTAAACAAACAACGGCGTCCTTCCCCTCGCTCAGTGTCTTGTCCGTCTTTCTCATAATGGAGTCGCCCATAAACATCCTCTCTTTCCTCATTGCTCCCACAATCACTGCCTTAGAATAGCTCCTTCTTCGGTTTACATCTGTCTGATTGTTGTCTTTCCCCCTGTCGTCTTCTCTCCTGTCACATTCTCTTCCGATCCATTCTTTCCTGTTGCTTTTTCTCTTGTCACCTTTCCTCCTGTCAGCGTCCCTTTTATCGACTTCTCTTCCATCACATTTGCTCTCACTTCCTTTCGTCCCATCTCATTTTTCTCTCTCCTCTCCCGTCCCATCTTCCCTCCTTCCTTCTCTACGGTCACTTTCTTCCCTGTCACCTTCACGCTTGTCACGTTTACTGTTGTCGATTTTCCAATTTCTTCCCCTCCAATCACCTTTCCTCCTCTCAATCTCCTTTCCTCAGTTTTCTTGCCACTGCTATTCTCCTTCAGTCTTGTAGTATTCTCACCTCTCTCCCTGTCGTCTCTCTCCATTCGACCTGCCTCTTTGCTAATTCCCATCTACATTCCCTTCACAATATCTGTCAACCTAACTATCTCCTTCTGCAGACACTCCACCTTCCAACACCCAGTGCACTGAAAGGTGAATCCTTCCTCCATGGTTTCTGCCCATGACTTCCCACAGCCGGACAATGCAAAATCTACCCAGCTGTGGCAGTGATCGCACACCAAGTGTCGCTTTGCCTTGACTTGACGCTTGCAAGGCACCATATCCCGATCAGAATTGATTTCATAACTTAACTAACTTAGTCTTTATAAAGACTAAGTTAATTATATATATATAGTTATAACGATGTTTCTAAATTGTATTTATCCAGACAGATCACATATATAATTACAATATATAATTACAATATATTACTGTACAATATATTTACAATTAATAAATTATATATCCGTTACATTATATTTGTTTGGATAAATAAAATTGAGAAACATCGTTATATAATGACCATATTTTCATTTTTGTGGCGAATAAATAATTACTACAAAAATAAACATTATTTACAAACAATGCAAATACAAAACAAATCAATACTAAATGATTTGGTTTATATTACTTCGTGAAAACATAAACAAAAAAAGTGTAAAGAAAATCAATAGTTCGCATGCTGTCAGGATTGAACCGGCGTCGCCCGATTGTAAATTAAATGACAAGTAACCAACGCGCCTACCCACTGAGCTATCGGGACGACCGGAAACGCTCTAACTGATTTAAGTTGTTATTGTAAATTGTACAACTCCTTCATATATCGATATTCTAGTGATATTATCAGATTATACACGTTACTTTTTGTAGCTGGATACAATATATGTTTGCTATGTATGTTTATTGCTATAGATTATCTCCCGTTGGTTGCATTCGATATAACTATTCTGAAAACGAGCCCAAGCTCGGCGAAACCTAGTCGACTTGTAGGCCCATTCGCATACGTTGTTTTGAATAAAATTGGATTCATGTGGAACCGTAAGATAACTGCTTGTTCCTCTATGATGACTAGTGTTTGTATTACGTCGGAAAATTGCACAATAACTCGTTTCGACCCAAAAACTATACTTGTAAACATGCTCTGAATGCATGGAAAGGGTCGGCCTGATGCGAGTTTGAGTAATAAGTGACGTCACATCTCGGCATCCCGAAAAGCGCGCCAAAAATATGCACATTCGAAATATGTCTGGATATACAGCATAAAATGTGGAATTTCTAATTAATTGAATTTTTTTTGCTTGGTGGACGTGGAAATAGATAGCAGGATGTAATATAACATGAATTCAAGCAACAGATGTTGTTATTCCGTTTAATAGTATCCTAATTGTAGGTAACTGTACCGCGAATGCAAAATATTTAAGACCCATTCCTACTAACGACACTAAGGAAATGATATGGTTCTTAGAAATTGTTCATTTGGAGCGTGCATACACAGATAGTTTGATGAAAGTAAAAGGTTAACAGTGGCAACTTATTCTGCACATTTGTACTACAGAAGGTAACTCTAATTTTCTCACAGCATTTTCCGACACAGTGTACTCGTCCACGATGAACTCTCTCCATTCTATCTACACATGCACGTATCTATACATAGGTATGCTGGCATACAATAATAACACGCATACCCACGCAAGCACGTCTTCTGCGACGAAGTCAGTGACGTGTGACCACAATAATAATCGCACGGTGGAGGCACCTGTGTTATCCACGTTTCATTAGTGGCTACTAGGTGGCCGTACATTATCATTCGACAACATCGCAGACATTTCATTGCTGGTTTTCCAGTACCCTTTGTGATCGTTATCTAAAAGTAAGCTTGTATATTTTATATTATGTGGCCTGGTACGGTAGGTGTAGTTCGATAAATTGAACGTATGATAGTTTCTTCCTTGACTGAGTTACGTCGCCACCGGGTTATCTAGCTGCGTGTGGGCGATAATTAAGACTTTGTTCTATAACACCTCAGATTAATAGGACAAAATCTTCTGATCGCAATATCCAGTTGTTTTGACTACAGTATAACATATAGGCTAGCCGCCAAACTTTAGTTTATTAAATATATTACCTACTTATGAAGTTAGGTTTACTTAGGTTGTTTCTATAAAAACTCTACGGCTTACTGGCAAGGCGGCTTTGTAGTCGTAGAGGAATTCTTCTGTTCTCCATTGGTTATCTAGGCAAATGAATTGATACTAGGTGCATTTCAGAGATGGAGTGATTATAATACAAATGTAATCGAGTACGATTACTATGAAGGTGTATGAGTACGATTACGAGTACGATTACTCAGAAAACAAATGTAATCGATTACGAGTACGATTACTTTAGCATGTAATCATGATTACTTTAAAGAATATGCTAATCCTGTTTCTACCATGAATGTGACCTTCTTGGAATTCAAAAGCATTGATCTTTTTCTGTTGCTATGACAGTATCTAGTGTTCTAATTGATTACTGCTATCCAGGTTTTTTATATAAACATATATATATATAAACATATAAAACTTTCACAAGTATCATGACTATTCAGTAAATATATTTAATGTTGATTTAGTGCTGTGGCTCCATACTCACTTAGTCTGTACTAAAAACTACATTTATTAACCTATCCGCACCAAACTTTCTCAGGTATCTAATTCTAACATTGATCAATTGACTCAACCATCTAATGCTGGATTGGTACTAAAAATATCCATATATCATGATATACTAAAATATGTGTGTCTTGACAGATAGCTTTATCAAACAGATAGCAGATCACAATATATCACATAGACAGTTGGAACTGAAATGAACTCCACTTCTTAGGTTTGAAGCATTTACAGTGAAACATCAACTGACCCTGTTGAACTGCAGGCTTAGTGGCCCTAGCTCAGTAGTGTCATTGGGTTATACATTCATGGCTTCAGATAAAACTGCTTAAGGTAGCTGCACCGGCTATCATGTCAGTTGATTTCTTTATTTTTTTCTTCATAGAACATTAGTAGGTGTCAGTATGAACATGTGTACTATTATAAAAAACCAAGGCACTATCACCATATGTCACCAATCAGTCCTTTAAAAAATAGTATTTTTAGTGTGTCTGTGGAAAGTCCCTTCAGATTCTTGGAAACTGACGATGTTTCCATAGTGACGATCATGTGTGCGTCAGCCCAGTTCAAACATAAATTCATTCACGATGAATGCAGATCATAATAGTCTGGTTATTCTCATGCCACTATGCTGTTGTATTATAATTACCTAAATACAGCACGCAGTCAAATCACCAATTACTGGCCATAGTTTTGTTAATTCTCCGATAATGCCCGACCTCGGCCTCCATTTGCAGTGACATGTGACTGACCCCAGCAGATGTCAATCAATCTTGTCTACCACAACAAGTTCAACACATGGCCCTTTGTAACACAATATCATGAGAAAACCTTGGGGGAAATCTTAGTAATAAAAGTGTCTAACAATCTGTGTTGAAATAAGCCACATTCCAATAAAAAAGTAACATTTCTAAGCAAAAAACAAGCATCTGGTGACACTTTTATTATTGGTAACAACCAGGAAGTATTACTTAATGTAACTTATTATAAAAAAAACTACAATACTTACAAAGCCATAACATGGCATATGAACTCGACTTGTGTTTACTCAAAATTGCACGGGATGGTTTTATGTTTGGTTAAGGGGTCATACCAAAAATGCAGTACAGATTTTTGCTGTCTTTCAACATTGTAACAAAATGTTTACTAAGCTGTATCAAACTTAATATGCATTTGCTTACAACAAAAAAAACGAAGTCAATAATATGTTTGTACTTACAACCATAACAAATTTTCTTTTGGGGAGTTTCTCAAAATGAAATAAAATGCCATTTTAAGGTGATTTTTGACATATTTTTTAAATTGTCTTTAAACACATTAAAATATATCTTAACAACATACAACATCAATTCTTTTGGTCTGGTGTAATGTTGAGTATCTGAGGCAAACTCTGAAAAAAAAATGGTTAGCTTATCTTCAAAACTTATTTTAGAAATGATTAATTCCAAAGAAGCATATAGTAGCCGGGTGCAGCCACCTTAATGAAAGAATGTAGGAGTAGCAAGCCAATGACTTGACTGTGTTGTATTGGGGTGGCAGGCAAGCTATGGCATCCTCACTGACACACATAAACACTGGGCACAGTTACAGGTTACAAAGTTACAGATCTCTGCAAGCAAGCCAGTTGCAATTTTTATACTAACTATATTTAAAAAAAAAACGGGTGAGGACAAACAAATATGGTCTCTGAATCAAATAGAAATATGTTGCATTAAAAAATTCAAATACCCTCTTTTTCAAATGGCAAATACAGTGGCTGTACATATGATCAAATACATTACACTGATAACATTTCAAATCCAGGCGGTCAGATTCAAAAGGATATCTGATTCAGATATGCAGTATATTAAAAAGGACAAACATAGAATATGGTGGTGAACTTAGACAGGTTTACAGTTTACACTTAATGTAATAGACAGGGATTTAGCAGCTAACCACCCACTGGCACCCAGTCAGGACTCAGGAGGTAGGAACCATGACCAATCATTCACACCATACTAACAGTGCAAACAGTACAAGTGGCATGGCTGCTCAAATTACAAAGCAAGATGGTAGAAGAGGCTTAGTTACTGCACTGCTTCCCAGAGACTGTCACTATTATAACTTTGTACTACTACAGTAAGCAGGAGGGTGGTGTGGCTAGGACTGGCTTCTCAAGGGAAAGAAGGTATTAATTATGGAAATCTAACTGAATGTTTATGCAACTGAAATGCTCAATAGTAATAGGAAAGTAATAGCTCAATTACTATTACATTTATTAGATTACCTCTGGTATTGCCATTTCTATCTGTCTGATCTATTTGCTTACAACTGTTTATATGAAAAACATTGTAATCGTGATTAAGTAATCATGATTACAATTACTTTGGTAATGTAATCGAGTACGATTATGAATACTTGGCTTTTTTGTAGAAAATATAAGAAGATATATTACTCAAAAAGTACGAGTACGATTACAGAGTACGATTACTCCATCTCTGGTGCATTTACTACCTGTTCTGGTAAATTGTTCCACATTTTTGTAACTCTGATTGAAAAACTCTCCTTTCTTGTATTTACATGTGAACGTTCTTTGAATAATGTCAAACTATGACCCCTTGTTCCTTCCTTTATTTCACAGTCTTTGCATAACCTGACAATGTTAGAACTTAGAAGATACATTCATATCATACTTGCCTTTTAACAGTTTATATACTTCTATCATATTCCCGCGTGTTCTTCTATATGCTAATGCAGGGAGTCTCAACCTCTTAAGTCTTTCCTGGTAAGGAATATCCGTCATTTCTGGAAGTTGCTTAGTTGCACGTCTCTGCACATTTTCTATCGCATCCTTATATTTTTTTTTATAAGGGGACCATATGCTTACTGCGTAATCTAAATGACTCCTTACTAGAGCTTTATATAGTGGTATGAAACTATTTTCATTTAAGGTTGTAAACGTCCTTCTAATAATTGCCATTATACTGTTTGCTTTATTAATCTTTTGGTTGATATGCTTGTCAAATTCTAACTTGAGTCAATAATAACCCCAATATCTTTTTCTTCTTCTATAAGATCTAACTAAGACCATATTATTGATTTTTAAATTGTAAGTATACATATGTTCATCTTTTTTTCCTATGTGCATCAGTTTACATTTGTCTGGATGAAATTTTAATAACCCTTGGTTATACCATGATGTAAGTTTATCTAAATCTTCTTGTAGTGTGTTACGGTTATCAGCGTTATTAACTGTTCTAAAAATGTTAGTGTCATCTGCAAACAGATATAAGTCTGAAGCTATATTGCTTGGTAGATCGTTTATATACAGAATTAATAGGATGGGTCATAGGACACTCCCCTGGGGGATGCCACTGGTTACACTTGTCCACTCAGAGTTTATTCCGTTTATGCTGACCTGTTGTATACGATCAGACAAGAATGCTTCAATCCATCTTAATGTTGAGCCTTTTATACCATACGATTCTAGTTTGCCAATCAATCTTCTGTGGGGGACGGTATCAAAAGCCTTCATGAAATCTAAATACACTGTGTCTATAGAGTCTCCTCTATCTAATGCATTGGTCCAATATTCCATAACATTTAACAGATGTAGTACGGTTGAACAACCTTTAATAAAACCGTATTGTTGTTTACTGAAAAGGTTATTTGTCATATGATTAACAATGTGGTATTTTATGCATTGTTCCATGCATTTGCATAATATACTTGTTATACTTACAGGTCTGTAATTTCCTGCATTTTTACGGCTTCCCTTTTTATATATTGCTGAGATCCTTCCTTGTTTCCATTCCTTTGGTAGCTCACCCATAGCTAGAGAATTATTAAAAAGCCTAGCTAATGGTCTACATAATTGGGTCGATACTTCTTTTAGGAATTTAGGGTGTATACCATCTGGTCCTACTGATTTACCCACATTGAGATTATTTAGTTTTTCTTTAACCATTTCCTCCTCAATAGTAAAATTTTCCATGCTGTGTTTTAATTCCACAGGCGGGATGAGGGAGATGTCACCATCTGGTTCTACCTTGAAAACACTTCAGAAGAAGTTACCTAAAACATCTGCCTTTTCCCTGTCAGAATTTGTTAATCTCGATTTCGGGTCATTAGGATCTATGTTCAAATCTGAAACACCTTCCCTACTTTATGTTTTGGAATTCATGTATTTCCTTAGTGCTTTTGGATTTGTCTTAGCTTCTGAATCTAACTTCGTTTCAAACTGCTTCTGGATCTTCCTTGTTAATTTACGTAGCTTGATTTCTAACCCTACAGTATTTATTATAGTATTTCCCTTCTTTGGTTTTCATATAACGCTTCCACAGTGTGTGGTTTTTTATTGTTTTTACCGATTTCTTATCTAGGGGTACGTTTGTGTATGTTTGTGTTACTAATTACTCTATGAGGTATGAACTCATCCTCTATTTTTTTAATATGTCCCTTAAACTTTGTCCATTAGTCATCTATTTTACCATTGCCAATTACTTCTTCCCAATCAGTGTTATCCAATTTTTACTTTATAATCTCCTTTTTCATAGTAGTATTTGATCCATTTTCTACTTGCTATATCAGCATAATACCTGAACGTTATCATGAGAACAGAGTGGTTACTTTTCCCAAGTGGACCCTCATGTACTACTTCATCTGTCATACCTTTTTCGATTGTTATGTCTAAGTCCAGGACGTTTGATTTGTTTCCTAATCGCCCCCTTGTGGGCAGTGTAACATGTTGGAAGAGAAAATTATCTCTTATATTTTCTACAAATTTAAATTCAGGATTCTCAACATTATCTGAGGTAGTACACCAATTGTGCTAGTCTATATTTGTGTAATTGAAATCTCCAAGCAGAAGTAAGTGTGAGTGGTTATAGCTCATTGCCTCGCTAATCACTTTATTAAGATATTCATCATTGATGCTCCAACTCCCTGGGCTTCTACAGACACATCCTGTGAGAAGTTTATATTTTTTATTTAATTTTATTTCCATCCACACTGACTCCTGAAAACGAGTCTCCAAAGACAGAAAGGGTGTTGCTTTTTTATTTATGTGTGTACAGGACTACTCCTCTTCCTTGTTTATTTATTATATTATGGAATAAATCGTATGCATCTAATGCCAGTTCTGCTGGGTTTAATAAATATTTCTGTTTTTTTGGTTTTACCTCTAATACCTATTATCATGCATTTGTTTTCTTGAACTCTAGTCTTGAACTCTGTGAGTTTATTTATTAAACTATCTGCATTTGTGTACATGCATTTTAGTTGTTTATGCATATAATTTATGTTGTTTACATTAGTTTTCTGTGTTGTCGTTCTTAGTGTCTTTTCTCCTCGTCCTTTGTGGACTTGATTTTTACAATTTTCCTGGCCCATGGTGGGCCTCTCACTCTGTGTATGCATTTCCCCATGTCTCTACTCTTCTTTGCCCTCGCCTCCTCTAGTAGTTTTTTCCTCTATCTCTCTCTTTATGCATTTTGTCAAGGTTTTGTCTGGGTCTTTCATAATTACCTTAAGTGGTCTTGGTTTGTTGTTACTCTCTCCAGTTGTTTTTTCCCCAACCTGATCACTTTCTCTACCTCTGTATGCACATCTAGATTTTGGTGGCATACCTCATTGAATAGCCCCACAACTAACTCCATGTCTATCTTGATTCTTTGATCGTTTAGATTGGTTTATAGTTCTGGTGCATTGAAGATAATGAAGTTTGCTTTTCTTGATTTTCTTTCAGCTATTTCTTTAACTGTGTCCTGTAACACTTCGTTATTAACTCTGTCAGTGGTATGAGTATGGATGGCAATCTCGGTTGCTTGATTTGCAATCAATTCCTTTCTTACAATTTCTTTCACTTCTTGTTCGTCGCATTTGTCCTGTAGTTTTTTTTCTACAGCCTCTTGTCTTGCATTTATTGTTTCAAGGTACAGCTCACATCTTTCCTGGATTAACTTCTCATTTAGTATGCTTTTTTCTAATTTTGGTTTGCATCCGATACAAAACCACAAGCATCCAGGTTTTCCCATGGCTCCATACTCTCCTGCTTTGAATGTTAAACATCTGATGCAGTATTGCTGTTCACAGTACTCACACTCTAGTACTTTGTCTTTTTCACTTTTGAAGATTTTTCCACAATCCTCACATTTCCCTGCCTCACCTGATTCTGAGTTTTTGCTACCCCTCCTGGCACCCTTATTGTTATTCGTGAGCTTCGTGGCTACTGCTTGGGCATATCCTCCGCTATCTTGAATGCTCATTTTTGTAGTAAATTCCTGATTGTTATAGTCTTGGTCTAATGTTTATTAATCCAATCTATATATGCAACAATTTAAAACTAACCCTATGGTAATAAACTCTAACTTCTTAACAGTACAATTTTGAGCTTGTTCCCATTTACATATGATTAGGTATTTTTACCGTGCTGTTGTACAGTGCGTACGTGCTGTGGGTTCCAAGGCGTTTGTGCAGTCGATGGGGAAAACCTTAAATGTAACTGCTCCAACCCAGGGCTACTCTGGGTGTCATAGACGCCTTGGTGAAATGAGCCTGTTAGTAGTAATATTATACAGAAGCAGGTAGTGCAGATCTAAGTATATTGACTTAGAGTATTTGTTTATGTTTTCTGCCGGATGTGAGAGGGCCTAGAAATTGGCGAGAAAATACTAGTCACTGCTTTACAATTTAAAGGTGCGATTTACTCTGATCAACTAATAATTTAAACATAACAACCTGTGGGGGTCAATTAGTGTGCAATGCATTACTGCTAGGGGTGAAATACTCTTTCTTAGCTGGACAAAACAAAGAAAAATAACTGCGTTATACGAAGCCTCTGACATAAACAAATCGCCGTCGAACCGCCTCACCGGAAGTCATCAGAGTATAGAGTATACTATTCATAAATTACTATTGTGTAAGTCAACATTATAGTATTTATAGCGTATATACATATTTTGCATAATATGTGAAAACTACATTATCAAACAATTACATTTACATTCCTGTGACAATCAAGTCATAAAAAGTCTGATTTAATTTACAAAACTGAAACTCGATATCTCCAGTGGTGGCTGCACGGCTATCATGTCAAGGCGTCACGTTCGCACATGCACGACACGTATAATTATAAATTTACCTATGTGTATACATACACACCTGTAATTGTAAATATATCTAGGTGCACATATAAACACCTAGAATTAAAAACTGTTATCAATATGTACATGTTCACACATCTTTGGTTATAGAAATTACACTGCACACAGTTTCTAGGAACCTTATTTGTACTACGACACCTCAAAACAATATTGACTTTACGGTAGCTGCGGAGCTACATGTTGCCATCGCCAGAGATGTCGAGTTTTACTTTAGTATGTTTTGTGAATTTTGATCTTTATGGACATGTAAGTATACATTTTTTATAAAGTAGGTCAAAAAGTTAAAGACTGCCAGAATTCATACAGTTTCTGGTTCTGGTAGTTAGTGTAATGGAGCTTCAAAGTCATAATATCAGTAATCATCTGGATAGTTCAGAATTTGTCAAGTCTCAAGATGTATTTTTAAATGAAGTTATCAATCTAGCTTGTATTACTGATTCAGTTAGACGTTAGACTATTCCATGATTCAGCCACTCGAAGAGGAAATGCGTTTTTCATAGATTTAGTTTTGCTTTTTTCATAAATAAACTAAGACTCTTTTCCGGATTTTAGTGACGCCATCCTCCCATTTCAGGGGATCTAGTGTGGATTCATCATGATGCATTAATAATATTTTATGCATCATTTTACTGACTTCTGTCGTGTTTCCTTGTGGCCTTCGTTATACTAACGTGCATCTTTCTGTGTAGTTATAGTTTACACTACGATATATAGATTTATTATTGAATGTATAGAATTGGTCACAATAGAAATCATAACATTTTCTGTAATTTACCTATGTCTGCTAGTATCACTACAGTACTAACATATGTTGTTTCAGATGATTGTGGTGCTATCGAAGGTTGTATGTGTCAGACCTGATCAAGTTGCACAAACACATGCGCATTGATAACAACAACTGTTGAGTTGTCTGCAACAAAATACCGTAGGACATTGAGCCATGTCACTGAGCGTCCACAAGTTCACCTTCAGCAACAAGAGAAAACACGTGACAGTGTCACCTGTGGAACAATACTTACATTTAGGCAGACACCAACTCGCGTTCGGTGAAGGCAACTATTCAAGTGTGACCGTTATGGAGTGAACATTTAACGAATCATCTGCAATCTCTGACTTGTGGAAAAAAGTAAAATTGTGTCGAATCGTCATTTCAGAGTAGAACTTTGAAACTGCACATATATGGACTTTCATATTGTGGAGAGACCTATAAATGTGACCCCTCTGCACACTGTCTCCTCGTGTGCAACCGAACTGAAGAAAACCCTTCAAATATGATGCATGTCGTCTCCACCTTTCTCAGCATTGTAACCTACATGTGCACTCACTCTTGTGATCAAAGTGTATACATGGTAAAATAATATATTGCACCACAGTTGAAAACAGAATTGTGCATCTTCTCTGGTGAAACGTTACACACAAGATATGTATATGAAAACATGTTAGAACCGGAACTATTATCAATATGTCTCTGAATGTTCACACTCGTATCGTTGAGAAAATATATTTATGTGACACTTGTGGAAAACATGTTTTAAACAACACTGGCTTAACGGTACACTTGTGCAGTCACACTGGGGAAAAACCATTCAAATGTGATAAGTGTGGGGCACGGTTTAGGCACAGTCATGGTTTGAAGACGCATTTGTGTATCCACGCTGGGGAGAAACCCTATAAATGTGATACGTGTGGTGCACAATTTTCAGCAAAAAGCGATTTGGCTAAGCATGTCCGTATCCACACTAGAGAGAAACCCTACAAATGTGATACATGTGGTGCGCAATTCTCAGCAAGTGGTGATTTGACTAAGCATGTCCGTATACACACTGGGGAGAAACCCTACAAATGTGATACATGTGGTGCACAATTTTCAGGAAGTGGTGCTTTGACTAAGCACGTCCGTATCCACACTGGAGAGAAACCCTACAAATGTGATACATGTGGTGCACAATTCTCAGAAAATGGTACTTTGAAGACACATATCCGTATCCACACTGGGGAGAAACCCTACAAATGTCATACATGTGGTGCACAATTTTCAGGAAGTGGTACTTTGAAGACACATATCCGTATCCACACTGGGGAGAAACCCTACAAATGTCATATATGTGGTGCACAATTTTCAGGAAGTGGTGATTTGACTAAGCACGTCCGTATCCACACTGGAGAGAAACCCTACAAATGTGATACATGTGGTGCACAATTTTCAGAAAGTGGTGGTTTGAATAAGCATGTCCGTATCCACACTAGAGAGAAACCCTACAAATGTGATACATGTGGTGCGCAATTCTCAGAAAGTGGTGGTTTGACTAAGCATGTCCGTATACACACTGGGGTGAAACCCTACAAATGTGATACATGTGGTGCGCAATTCTCAGAAAGTGGTGGTTTGACTAAGCACGTCCGTATCCACACTGGAGAGAAACCCTACAAATGTGATACATGTGGTGCACAATTCGCAGAAAATGGTACTTTGAAGACACATATCCGTATCCACACTGGGGAGAAACCCTACAAATGTGATACATGTGATGCACAATTCTCACATAACAGTCATTTGAAGACACATATCCGTATCCACACTGGGGAGAAACCCTACAAATGCGATACGTGTGGTGCACAATTCTCAGCAAGTCATTGTTTGACTAAACATGTCCGTATCCACACTGGGGACAAACCCTACAAATGTGATACATGTGGTGCACAATTCTCAGCAAGTCATAGTTTGACTAATCATGTCCGTATCCACACTGGGGAGAAACCCTACAAATGTGATACATGTGGTGCACAATTCTCAGAAAATGGTACTTTGAAGAAACATATCCGTATCCACACTAGGGAGAAACCCTACAAATGCGATACATGTGGTGCACTATTCTCAGAAAATAGTACTTTGAAGAAACATATCCGTATCCACACTGGGGAGAAACCCTACAAATGCGATACATGTGGTGCACAATTCTCAGACAATAGCACTTTGAAGAAACATATCCGTATCCACACTGGGGAAAAACCCTACAAATGCAATACATGTGGTGCACAATTTTCAGCAAGTGGTGATTTGGCTAAGCATATCCGTATCCACACTGGGGAGAAACCCTACAAATGCGATACATGTGGTGCACAATTCTCACAGAATGGTCAGTTGAAGACACATATCCGTATCCACACTGGGGAGAAACCCTACAAATGTGATACATGTGGTGCACAATTCTCAGCAAGTCATAATTTGACTAATCATGTCCGTATCCACACTGGGGACAAACCCTACAAATGCGATACTTGTGGTGCACAATTCTCAAAAAATTGTACTTTGAAGAAACATATCCGTATCCACACTGGGGAGAAACCCTACAAATGCGATACATGTGGTGCACAATTCTCAGAAAATGGTACTTTGAAGAAACATGTCCGCATTCATACTGGGGAGAAACCTTACAAATGTGATAGCTGTGGGGCACAGTTTTCCAGGAGTGGTTCGCTAAAGACACATGTAGTGCGCATTCACACCGGCAAACTCCTTCAGATGTGACATCTGTGGACCACAGTTTAAAATCAGTAGTACTGATAGTGATACTTTATGCACACATGCACTGTTGAAAAAGGTATAACACTTGAGGGAAACAGCGTTTACCATCAAAAGGTATGCCAGATATCGTAAAACAAATAACTATTTGGCAATGAAAAATGGCCATATGTCAACCATAGCCATAGCATGAATAGAATTACACATATATATATATATGTACGCTTTATATCAGACTCACTCCAGAGTATCATTGTTTCTGTTGCTTTGCACAATTAATTTGTTAAGTCATTACATACACTTGTATACGACCAGTGCCCGATTTCTGAAATGTCTGATTACTGAAATGTCCTCGTATAGAAATGTGCTATTACAAAAACATCCCATTATAGAAACGCCCTGTTACCCAACTGTCTATGGCCAAAGTGACCTTTACCAAACTGTCTAGCTGTCATCTCACTCACTTCAGAGAATGATTGTTTCTGTTGGATTGCACAGTTTGTCAAGTCATTGTTTATTCTTGTATATGACCAGTGCAGCATTTTAGCCGTAGAAGTCGCGGCAATTGCCCAGGAACCCCAATATAACTTATGGATGCGTGCACAAAACGCTTTTTGCATAATTTCTTTGGTGTAGAAACGTTTTTAGACGTAACTTGACTGCTTCAGTACAATACAAACTAGTGTTCTAAATATAAAAAAATCGTATTTTACCCTGAAGTCCCTGGTGTAGAAGAGAGGGACGAGTGAGAACTATTACTTACTTACTTACTAGTTACTACCCGTTACGCCCTCTGGCGTTAAGGGCAGTGACGAAGTTGCTCCAACTCCACCAGTGAGAGCTATAATGATATCCAGTCAGTCACTGGCCCGAGGCCTCTACAGTCCTAAATCCGGCGCTGTGTATAACGAATGGTGGTGGTATCCTTTGTTTCCCTAAGCTAGACTACTGAAATGCTGTGTTGAAAGTCACAAGAATTTGTGTTGCATTTGGCTTCTTGCTTTGTAGAACAGAGGCCACCACTGTAGGAACGAATTTTAGAAGGTCACTATACTATATCGGTGATACTGTTGCCAACTGTTTGTTATTCCGTGGATGGACGTAACGTAGTAAATAAAAACGGATGCAGCTACAGCTTTTGACATTGTCAACTCCCAAATTTGCCATCACACCTGGCCCCCAGGCTAAATGTGAATAATTACAAATATACGAACGCCGTATAGGTCCTACAGCCGACACTCTCACACACACAGACCTCACACACAGGCATTCACACACACACAGACACTCAAACACACACACAGACACTCACACACACACACTTACAGACACACACAGGGGGTCCACAATATCATTTTATGGGGGCGTCAACAAAATATCTTGATTAATTTGGTGTCGAAACATTTTAGACATAACTTGAGCGCTTCAGTATGATGCAAACTAGAGTTCAAAATATAAGTACACAAATGCACCACACACAAACACTTGTCTTTTTAGGCCGAAGGTCCAACGAACTATTGCCATCACTTTGCGTCCGCCGTTAGCTGCCGTATCTCAGAAACCGTTCAGTAACTTTTTCTCTAATTTTGCACACGTATCTTAGGGTACTGCCACTATGCACACGAAATCTGTATTTGATTGAACCGTTCTGAGGGCCCCCAGGGCCCAAACAAACTGGTAACTTTTCACATTTTGCCTATTTTGACACTGTACACAAGAAGTCTGTATTTGATTTAATCATTCTAAGGGCACCTAATTACCCCCCCCACCCAAAAAAGGACCCCAAAACTGGTAAATGTTCACGTTTTGCCTATTTTTTCAAAAACTCTTCAGTAACTTTTTCTCTAATTTTGCATAGACATTTCATGTGGTAGTGCTACTATACACGAGGAATCTGTATTTCATTGAATTATTCTAAGGGCACCAAAAGTCCCCTAAAATGCTCAATTTGCTAACTAAATTGTTTACAGCAGGAGAACAGCCCAGGCAGGAGCTCTATTGACAACTGGCTGGCTACTCTCCTTCCCTCAACTAATCCCTTTTCCTACAACATCTGTCACATGCAGAGTCTGTGTCTTGCATGGATCAGAGGTTGTCTTTTCTGTTAGTTCAAAAACTGTTCAGCAACTTTTTCTCAAATTTTACATAGACGTCTGTACACAAGAAATTTGTGTTTGATTGAATCAATCTTAGGGCACCTCAGGGCCTCCCAAAAAGCTAAATGTTCATATTTTGTCTTGTTTCTGCCTGGACTAGGTTGGTAAAACTTCAACAGCCGTTTTCTTCATTTTCAAGTTTTGATCCTTATCATGTTCAATGCTCCATAACTTCGCCAATTTTTGTAGCAGTCATAATTTTTGAAACCGTTTAAACCATCCTACCCAGCCTTTACAAGAATGTAAGAAAACAATGTTACAATTTTTCCGACTTATCACTCAATTGGTCAGCCGGGGTCACATATAGACGTATTAGTCTAAAGGACTTCAGGGCCTCTTGGCCCATTTTTAGTCCTTTGGCCGAAGGTCCAAGGGACTATTGCCATCACTCTGCGTCCTCCGTCCGCCGTTAGCTGCCGTATCTCAGAAACCGTTCAACAACTTTTTCTCTAATTTTGCATAGACATATCTTAGGGCACTGCCTCTATGCACGAGAAATCTGTATTTGATTGAATAATTTTAAGGGCTCCCTAGAGCCTCCAAGGACCCCAAAACTGGTACAAATGTAACATTTGGCCCATTTTTTCAAAAACTGTTCAGTAATTTTTTTTCTAATTTTGCATAGATGTATCTTAGGGTTCTGCCACTATATACAAGAAATCTGTATTTAATTGAATCATTCTAAGGGCACCTAAGGGGCCCCCAAAGTGCAAAAGTTTTACTTTATCAAGTGATGTGGTTTTGAGAAGGGCCCTTGAGACCACCCCCAACAGTAGATTTTGTTTAATGTGCCACAAAGTCAACACTGTGACTAAACTCTGCAGCCTAGTGCTACTGTTCCATTGAGACCTTAACTAATCTTTAATTGGTCACAGCGCCCAGGCAGAGTAGACACACTTGACCCCTGTTAGACTGAACAGTTGCCTAACACTTTTTATCTTCAAAACTACTGATTTTCTATAATTGCAAGTTGTGTTTATTTTGATGTTCATTTAATTATTATAAAATGGTGTGATTGTGGTGTCTATTGGTTAAAGATGTATTGTCTGTAGAAACCGGTAGGTGACAAACATAGAAAATTAATATTCTGTCACCTGTAGGTGACAAACATAGAAAATTAATATTCTGGACAACTATAGAGTGAAATATCCTACACTTTATTTATATCAAATGCATTCAACTGTTCTGTTTACGCTTGCCATGCCTTGTGTAGACATGGTACTGTGTAAATCAATTGTATCAATATAGACTAATAATTACAGATTCACAATATAGTTGACACCTGAAACAACCAAATGTCAACCATTAGAAGAGTTGACACAGTTCCGCTATACACAAGCAAGAAATCTGTATTTAATTGAATCATTCTAGTGTCATCAGCATATAGTAGAACATACATTTTCTACATCATCATCCCTAAGGTTGTTGTAAATTTAACCAGCAGCCACGTCAAGCCCGTTATAATTGTGACTAACAGTGTTCAAAATGATTCAGGTAAATAGCAAATAACAAATGACACAAGTTTTCTCCTTGCCATACCTCTACATCACATGAGAAGAAGGCTGACACAGCCTGGCCCTCATTTATACATGATTTAGCATTTTTGTATATGTTGTATACAACTTTCAACACAATACCATTAATACCGCATGAAATTATCTTAGACCACAGGGAGGACCAGTCTACTAAATAAAATGCTTTCTTATAATCGATGAAGGCACAATAAAGCCTTTTGCGTAGAGACAAATACAATTCAACCAATACCCCTATCTGAACACTGCCTGTTCTTCACCTATTACATTCGCTTTGTTTAGGTATGTGGTCAGTCTGGTGTTCTGAACAATCACTAAGGGTTAATGAACACTTGTGCAGAATGTCACCCTCTTTAATTGATCTATTCAGCAATGAGGACACTGCTTAGGCCTCACTCTGGACACTGTCACTCACAGTGTTGTGTATTGTCTTAGTTGGTGCATTGAGCTAATCTACTTGACCATGAATCAGTGGGGGCTCTGGTTGTGTATTACACCCAGCTGTGGAGCTAAGATTCTCTGCCTGCTATTGTTTGATGGAAACTGTGACTAATGTGTAACTGGTCACTGGCAGTATCTTGTGTAAACAGTCAGCATTAAGCCACTAGACCCCTGTTAAACTGGACAGTTGCCTGTAGGTTTTAAACTGTGTCAAACAGTGAGTCTATCTTTTGCTCTCAAATAATCTGTCCTCTTAGTTTTACACAAGAATACATAATCTGGCATAACTTGATAAGTCTTTGTAGCAGCACATTTGTACTTCCAGTGTATCATTGCAACATAACATACATATTACATACTGTGTGCCACATTTGAATGTTGTGCATGTAATATTTGCATATATAATGTAAAACTTCAACAGCCGTTTTCTTTATTTTCACTTTTTTATCCCTACCATGTCCAATGCTCCATAACTTTGCCAATTTTTGTAGCAGTCATATTTTTTGAAACCGTGTAAAACACCCTACCAAACCTTTACAAGGATGTAAGAAAACAGTGTTACAATTTTTCCGACTTTTCACTCATTTGGTCAGCCGGGGTCACATATAGACGTATTAGTCCAAAGTACTTCAAGGCCACTCAGGGCCCATTTTTTTATAATCTCATGGTTGAAATCACGTGTATTGTGCAGTTGTACCTAATTGTAGGTAATTGTATAGGTGAATGGAAATATTTAAAATTGCTATCGCTATGCCCCACCCTTCGTCCCTCTTCCTACCAACAACTCTGAGGAAAACGTTAATTTTATGTTAAGCTTCTTCTGATCTAATTGTTCATTTGGAACTGGTGAATACAAATAGTTTGACGAAAAGCAAAGGTCCTTTGAACATTCTCTACAGAAGGTAACTCTGACAGACAGACGCAGCGATTCACATGGACAGCGGATTCGCGTCAATGACGCGTCGTGCAATGAAACGCCGCATGTGCCACAGTGACGCATAGAAAAAGAACATGGTTATCTGATAAATTTGAGGTCTCACCTCGATTGTTCCGTTATATTTATAGTTTTGCTTAAATTTGAGGCGAAAAGGCGTTAAATAAACCGTTCACATCGTCACAGGCATTTTTATAGTATAAAATTATTGCGTCTTCGCGCATTTTGAGGCCCAAATAGCCCCCCGGTTTATTTTAGTCTGCGTCGCTGTCTGCGGTGGTGCGTTAGCCGTTTCCGCGGCGTGCGCTTGAAATGAGCAATAAACAGCGCATGTTCATGCAAACCGGACCATCGTTTAGTTCTCAAAAGTGCGATTTATTTTTAGAACGTAAATGTGCCTGAGATTTTCCGATCTGTTTAACTGTAGACTTTAGTTGCATGACCATTCCACGAAAGATGAGACACCCCCGCACTGTATCGTGTTTTGTTATGTTTGTGATTGTTTCAAATAAACCAGCAGAGGTGGTCTGCATGTTGGCACATGCCCCCAGACCTTCGGATTTTCCCCAGCCTCAAGGGATGCTATCATAGGTCAATTTTTTGAGAACCTGAAGGTATTTTGGTAGAGCTTCAAGGAGGTGTAACTGGAGGTTATTTTGAGTGCTTCAAAGTGGTTGTTTTGGCACGTGCCACACTAGACTTTTGTTTTGGTGGGAACCTAAAGGGGATGTTTTCGGAGATTGTTAGAGAGCCTGAAGGTGGGGATTTGTGGGAAGCCTCGAGGAGGATGCATTTGGAGGTTTTTAGAGAGCTTTAGCTTCCGAATATTCACCGCGTTCTAACGCCAGTGTGTATAAACACAACGCATCGCAGGATAAAAACCATCGACATTTATGCACGCACTCCCCCTACGGTAAACTCCCGAGTCCTCACTAGGCTCGGTGGTCAACGACAAGCAAGTAGCGCCGCCTATAAGACAATACATAATTAACGTAACAATTATGACAACTAAAGATCAACACATTTTTTCGAAAGACTATTTTAGACTATATAAGTATCATATTGTTTATTCCGTCGATTATATAATTTTATTAATTCACAGCAGCCAATATCGCCTGGTTGCCTGTCATAGATTGGCGAGGTCTCCGTAACTAGATGGCTCAAGTCTAGTAGGGTTCATTATTAATTATGGCAATGCTTGTGAATGAGAGCAGCAACCGTGAACAACGCAACAATGAACAATGGAAATGTGATGGATTTTTATTACATATATAGATAACAAGGAAATATGTTATAGTAACAATAAAAAAGAATATCTACTCTCTTACTCTACCCTATCTAAGGTCTCATCGGTAGTTATCAATGGCTCGTTCAAAAAAAACTAAGTACCATCCCCAGTATAGAGAACAACAGTTTCTTAATTACATAACATACATTGAGACTGTTCAAAGAAATTTAGACAGCAACTCAACATCTAAATATTACATCGAACTGTCATTTCCCTATGTTTCGTCTCGCCGCATAGTCAAGCGAAAGTTCGTCGCACTCGCTACGATTCATCCCGTTAGCCGGACTCGAGATCGCATCACGACTGAAAGACTGTCCGTTGGAAATGTCCGTCTCTGTTGCCCGCACGCTCTGATCGCCGTCGCACGCGTTCGTCTGATCTCGTTGAACCGGCTCGGCCGACCTGCTACATAAAACCGCTCCGGTCTCAATAATCGCCGTCTGTAGACGACGTTCGTCAGTAGTATAGAGGAGCTACTCGTCCCCGTGCACGCCACCTTTGGTGACCTTTGGGCAAAACTTTACTAATAAAAAACGTTTTAATTACCCCTAAACGTTTTCGGGAACCTACTTATAAAAAAAAGATCAAAGGATTTTTTGACACTAAACGTTTTCGGGAACCTACTAATAAAAAACGTGATGGATTACCCCCTCTAAGTACATTTGAGCTGCCACCTAGCGGTGAGTGTAGAAATCAATTTATTTATGCCCTAGCGACCAACGGCGTACCTAGCGCGTGCTGACCTAAGCACTATATGACGCGACTATATAACCGCGATAAAACCACTGTGTGCAGACTCCCCCCGTCAGCCCTATGTGAATGCCCCACTGTATCCTATGTTTTCAGCAGTGGACATAAGCAATATATGACGCGACTAAATAACCGCGATAAAACCACTGTGTGCAGACTCCCCCCGTCAGCCCTATGTGAATGCCCCACTGTACCCTATGTTTTCAGCAGTGGACATAAGCAATATATGACGCGATTATATAACCGCGATAAAACCACTGTGTGCAGACTCCCCCCGTCAGCCCTATGTGAATGTCCCACTGTACCCTATGTTTACAGCAGTCCTGACATAAGCAATATATGACGCGACTATATAACCACGATAAAACCACTGTGTGCAGACTCCCCCCGTCAGCCCTATGTGAATGCCCCACTGTACCCTATGTTTTCAGCAGTGGACATAAGCAATATATGACGCGATTATATAACCGCGATAAAACCACTGTGTGCAGACTCCCCCCGGCAGCCCTATGTGAATGTCCCACTGTACCCTATGTTTACAGCAGTCCTGACATAAGCAATATATGACGCGACTATATAACCACGATAAAACCACTGTGTGCAGACTCCCCCCGTCAGCCCTATGTGAATGCCCCACTGTACCCTATGTTTTCAGCAGTGGACATAAGCAATATATGACGCGATTATATAACCGCGATAAAACCACTGTGTGCAGACTCCCCCCGGCAGCCCTATGTGAATGTCCCACTGTACCCTATGTTTACAGCAGTCCTGACATAAGCAATATATGACGCGACTATATAACCACATTAAAACCACTGTGTGCAGACTCCCCCCGTCAGCCCTATGTGAATGCCCCACTGTACCCTATGTTGACAGCAGTGTTGTTGCGATAAGCGCTGCTGCTGCTGTAGTGGACTATGACCCCGGCATGACAGCATACCTGGCTAGCGTTGTGCTTTCTAGTGGCCCGACCAAAACGAAACCAATGCGTTGTGCGTTTAAATAAATAAATAAATAAATCTAGTAGTGAGTTTAAAACGAAACCAAGACATAAATACGCTAACGTTCAGTGGGTGACACTGTACGTAGGGTGCTTTGTGGATACAGACGAGTGAAAACGTGAGTAGAGAGAGTATTTATTATAGTGCATAAGAATCAACACACTTATTGCAGCGCCGACCATATTGAGGTGGTGGGATCTGCGCCGCGTGAAATCGGAAAGAGTGTTCTCGGTCTAATTTGAAATCCACGACGTGGATAGTGTTCAGTGCTCGGGATGGGTGTGTACCACAACCCAGTGTTGTTGTTCCGACGAAGAAACGTCGACACGAGGCTGGTGTCGACGTCAAAATCATCATCATCGTGGCTGCTAGGTGGGGGTGATGTTGGAGTCGGACGAGGTGTAGGTTTGACCGTGCATGTCGTCAGTTCTCTATGAAATAAACAACCACAATACATGTACGCGTGTTTAAACAAAGGGTGAGAACCATGCATGCATGCATGCGTAAAAGCAGGCTTACGTGCTTACAACTGTTTAAACAAAGGATGAGAACCATGCATGCACGCACATACGCATGCATGCGTAAAAGCAGGCTTACGTGTTTACAACTGTTTAAACAAAGGGTGAGAACCATGCATGCATGCATGAAATAAACAACCACAACATGCATGCATGCATGCATGCGTAAAAGCAGGCTTACGTGCTTACAACTGTTTAAACAAAGGGTGACAATGCATGAACGCACACACGCATGCAAGCAGGCTTACGTGCTTACAACTGTTTAAACAAAGGGTGGGAACCATGCATGCACGCACGCACACATGCATGCATGCATAAAAGCAGTCTTACCGATGTGTTGGCGTGTGAGGAGACGATGTTTTATCCATTGTGACATGCATGCATGCATGCGTAAAAGTAGGCTTACGTGCTTACAACTGTTTAAACAAAGGGTGACAATGCATGAACGCACATACGCATGCAAGCAGGCTTACGTGCTTACAACTGTTTAAACAAAGGGTAGGAACCATGCATGCATGCACGCACACATGCATGCATGCATGCATAAAAGCAGTCTTACCGATGTGTTGGTGGCGTACGAGGAGACGATGTTTTATCCATTGTGTGAAATTGTCAAACGGTGAAATTGTCAAACGGTCACGCGTATCTGACTGCAAAATCGTGAATGAAATGAGCAATGCGCGCGCCGTCAAAAACAGCGGTGGCGCACGACACTACGGCTTATCGTGATCGGAATGTGAACGGAGAACAATGCCCTTTTCAAAAACAATAAACGAAAAGCTGAAAGCATGAAAGTAAACGTTGTATATGATTAGTTTGGGCTCAGGAAACGTGTGGTGCAGTGATATTGGAAAAATTCGATGTAAAGAGACATTTGTCGATGAATGTACTAACGTGACCGCAAACTTTTTTCCTAAAACAAATTCCTCGGTAGACTAGGCAGTATGTGTTAAGTGCGCATGCGCGTTATTTTGTAAGCTGTGGCGCGTGACTTATCGCGATCGGAATGTGAACGGAGAACAATGCAATTTCAAAAACAATAAACGAAAAGCTAAAAGCATGAAAGTAAACGTTGTGTGTGATTAGTTACCTTACCTTACCTATCCTCTTCGGGCCTTGTGGCCCATAAGGCTGCTGTGCGACTCCGCCACCTCGCCCTGTCAACGGCTATGTGTCTGGCTTTGCTCCAAGTTGCCCAGCCCAGTTGCTTCCGTTCTTTTTCCACTGTGGTTCTCCACGTTGTTTTTGGTCGACCAACTTTTCTTGTTTCTTCCGGCGTCCATGTCAGTGCTGTCAGGCAGTGGTTTTGGTCCTTCTTTCTCAGCACATGCCCGATCCAATTCCACCTTCTTCTCTGTACTTCTGTGCTGATCTTCTCTTCTGCTGTTATGTTCTCAATGTCTTTGTTCGAAATTATTACTGGCCATCTAATTTTTAAAATTCTTCTGAGACAGTTGAAATGGAAAATGTCAAGTTTTTTGTTGTCGCATTTGTTTACTTTCCATGTTTCACATCCATACAGTAACACTGATTTGACCAGAGTATTGTATAATCTGAGTTTAGTTTTTAATGTGTACACATTTGAGTTCCATATCTGCTTGAGTTTCATGAATGATGTCCTTGCTTTTCGTATTCTGTTGTTAATATCGTCATCCCCTCCTCCTTGCTTGCTGACGTTTGCGCCCAGGTATGTATATTTCTCTACTTCATTCAGTTGTTGATCATCAATCTGTATTCTGTTGTTGCATTTGCTGTTGATCCTCAGTACTTCAGTTTTCTTTTTATTGATTTTTAGGCCAGTTTTTGATGCGAATGCATTCATTTTTGTTGCCTTTGTTTGCATATGTCTGTAACTTGATGACATAAGCGCAATGTCATCTGCGAAGTCCAAGTCTTCAAGTTTTGACATGAATCTCCATCTTATCCCTGTGTTGTTTTCTTCAGTTGTTTTCCTCATTATCCAGTCGATTACCATCAAGAAAAGAAATCCGGACATTACGTCTCCTTGCTTAACTCCAGTTTTTACCTTGAACCACTCAGATTGTTCACCTTCATCTAACACTGCACATTCACTGTCCTCGTACAAAATCTGGACCATTCTGATTATCTTGTATGGGATTAGTGTGATTAGTTAGGGGTAGGGAATCGTGTGGTGAAGTGATATTAGAGAAATTCGATGTAAAGACACATTTGACGATGAATGTACTGACGTGACCGCTAACTTTATTCCTAAAACAAATGCGTCGTATGTGTTAAGTACGCATGCGTTCTATTTTGTAAGATAACGGTAACCGCGTCGTATGTGTTAAGTGCGCATGCGCGTTATGTTGAAAGATAACTGTAGACAATGCCATTTCAAAAACAATCAACGAAAACCTAAAAGCATGAAAGTAAACGTTGTGTATGATTAGTTTGGGGTAGGGAATCGTGTGGTGAAGTGATATTTGAGAAATTCGATGTAAAGACACATTTGACGATGAATGTACTGGCGTGACCGCTAACTTTTTTCCTAAAACAAATACCTCGGAAACTAGTCAGTTATGCGTCGTATGTGTTAAGTGCGCATGCGCGTTATTTTGTAAGATAACGGTAGACTAGGTGGTATGTGTTAAGTGCGCATGCGCCTTATTTTGGAAAGTATAAAACGGTTGAGAAAATGCTATGTTGTATGTCGCCGATGTTCTAACGTATTGTTTCAGCAACAGCAGCAGTAGCAGACGTTCTCCCGCGGCAACAATAATGGCAGACGAGATACCGAAAAAGATGAAGGCGCCACGCAAGCAGAGTCTGAAGGCCGCAGCGGCCGGCGTCCGTCAACAGCAGCAACCTACACCAGCAGTAGCAGCGGTGTCAACGGGGACGGCGCCTGTTAAGAGGCCCGTGGTGCTCATCGCACCACCGCTGGTTGCCGTCGGACGTAAGCGAAGCGCCGAAGATGTCGAGATGGCTGCGGGGCAGCCACCCCTAGTGCGGAGCGCGTCACTCGAGCGCGAATGTGAGTCGACCGCATCATCGCGGGCTACATTGGTGAGTCTGAGGCATCTGCAGTGTGCAAACAACGGTGTTTATAAGATTAAGTCGCCCGTTATGATCGACGCTGTGTCGTACAAAGAGAATTGTACGTATTTGGGATGCTCCCGGTGTCAACGAAAATTGTATGAGAAAAACAATAGCGGAGGAATGGTATGTCGAACGCACGGTGAGGTGTTTATGCCGAAATATTTCTTCGCGTTGCGTGTGATGGTGAGGGATGGTGAGGATGAAGAAGACGAGCTTTGGATTACTTTGTTTGACATACATATGTCTAATCTCGTCGAGTATCACGCCGACTACTTGGTGGAGTTGAGCGAGGTGCCACTCCGCGATACCGTGCTGGAGTTAACCGGCACGGAAGTGGAGATCAGTGTGCGTAAGACGACTTGGAACGGGGAGCCATCGTATACTGTGCGCACACTGAAGAGATACAACGACGCTTAATGTGTTGTGTTGTTTGTAGGAAGAGTGCCCGATACTGGTAGATTTGCTGACGCATGCGAACGTGCAACAACGAATGATAAGGTGGCGTGAACGTGAAATAACTGAGGAGGCCTGGCAACTACTATTCGAGACGGCCGAGAATTACATTAAGGCGTTTTGGCTAGCTTACGAAGCGAACTTATTTTGTAGCATTCCGTAACTAACAGTTGTGTTTATATGCTGTAGGAAGTGCGCCGAGTACTGCAGAATATGTTAGAGACCAACGAAAGGATTCGTGCGAGGCACGATGATGTTGCCACGTTCGTAAGAACGCTGCTGGAACGTGAAATGGAGGGGACAATAAAGAGGGAGGCCGAGAAGGAAGGTCACAATCAGGCGGACTAATCATAATAATGTGTTGTAGGATGCTGCAACGCACCAGGCGTGAATGTATGCGAGATTTCATAGACGCGTTGCTGACGGTGGTCACCGAACGTAAAGAGTAGGACATGCTTTGTGCTGTAGGGAGGAAGCGGAGTGCGTGACGCTAACGTATTGGACGCCATCATTGAGGAGGCGCTCGGTGTATCGGATACAGCTGAGCGTCGACACTGCGAAGCGACTCGAGCGCCACCACCGTCGTATAACGAAAGTCTGTACTCGTCACTGGGGACGATGGGGCCAACGTGTGCTCCGTGTTGGAGTCTATCGGAGGATGTGTCGCAACGTCAAATCGTCGTGCCGAGCAGGGCCCAGTTGGTCTGCCGTTATGAGCGGCTCGCAATGGCCCTCCTCGCCGAGACCCTCGGTGATATGATACTGGCGCGGGCGCGCGATAATTGCGGCGTATGCGAGCCCAATGAGGGCTGCCCGTATGTACATATGGTCGGCTATCGTGCGGGACGGCCGAACCGTGTCTATATACAGCGCTTCGACAACACGGGGTGCATCGTAACGCGACACTTCAACGCCGTGTTGGGAACGTTTCTGCGTCGGTCCCTTATTCCGTGCTTCACGCGTCTCGTGCAAATTTTGCACGAAACTACGGTGACAACTGGTCAGCAGCCGCAAACGGGTCGTGCGGGGGAACTGTATCTGGTCTAGTTCGTTTCGGACTGGCTACTAGGAACGAACTGGCACGACTACATGAGCCGCGTTCAGCTGGAGTCGGCCGTCCATACGTACGTTCAGCGCAGGAGTGGACTCGAATAAAGAACGAACAATGCTTGCTTTGCTATATTTCGATTAAATAACGAACAATGCTTGCTTTGCTTTAGTAACAAAGGCGTTGAACGCTGTTTTTGAATGTTGTACTTAATAAAACGTTGAAAATGTACTTTCCGTTTCCGAGTTACACACATTACCCAAAACGTCCGAGTTACAAAAATCACCGCTAGGACGCCGCCCCCTTATTACCTAAAACATTCCTTCCGCTAGAGCGTAGTCACCACCACCACCACCACCACTTGTTATCCACAATGCACTCCGAGTAACCTTACCCAAAACAACGCAGTTACCTAAAACATTCCTTCCGCTATGGCGTAACCACCACCACCACTTGTTACCCACAATACACTCCGAGTTACCTCAACATTCCTCGCTAGGGTACAGTCACCACCACCACCACCACAGCCACCACTGTTATAAGTGTTCCAAAAAGTAGCAGCAGTCAGTCAGTCAGTAGAGAATGCCGCCACCTCCTTCTGTTCCAACTAGATGGCAATGTCCGAAATGCGGGGGATATTTCGCGAAACAGTCGACGTTAGAGCGACACGCGAAGAGCTCGAAAATATGCGGTAACGACGCGCTATGCGTAAAACGTCGAGAGTGCCCAAAATGTGGCGCGACGTACCCTACGCGTGCCGCTATGCTACGACACCTGAAGGAGCGGTGTGGCCGTCAGACGGCGCCACCGCCTGGTAGTAGTAGTAGTAATGAACCGGTGGACGAGCACCGGCGCAGCATAGAGACGTCGGTAGCGCGCGGTGCCGTGCAGTCCCGATACAACTATCGCATGACCGCCTGTACGAGTACCCGGGTGCTCGAACCGCGTCTGAGGGCGATGTTTCGCGAACAAAAGAATGCGTTTAAAATTAACGTAAGCTACGGTTTCTTATTGCGCCACAAGGTGTCGGGTCGGTACCGATATTTTCATTCTTCCTGTAACTGTTGTGGTCGCCTCCTCGAAACGCCCGCCCTCGTTACCGATAGCCGTTCGTTCGAACGATTTCTCGACGCCATGGGCACGACCGACATACTGCAGTACGCCATCGCCCAGCGTCCCGACTCGGGGTGGATCGCCGAGCTCGTAACGAACGCCATCTACTTCGTGAACGCCATCATCGCCCATCCTATCGGGTGCGTTGTCGCGACGCTTCCCGCCTACGTGCGCGCCAACAGGGACATCGTGATGTTGACCAAAGTTCGTCGAGGCACGCCCTACGACGATCATCTATGCCTCTTCCGTTGCAACGGCCTCCACCTGCAAGGCGGCGGCCGACGACGCAAAATCGGCCAAATCGATTCGACCCGTTTAACGAAAGTCGCTAAACGACTGCACGCGCAGTATTGTCGCGCCACGCGCACGACGGCCTCGAACGATATCCGCCTGAACGAACTGGAACGCGTGGAGACGGTTTTCGGCATCAACGTCGCCGTCTATCGACTGACGGGCGCGACGAATGGTGCCGCCGAACTTGTCCGTCGGTCGCTCGAAGTGCACCCCACGACCTTGAACGTCAAACTGTACGAGACGCACTTCTCGTACATAATCGACCTGCACGCGTACACGAAAACGTACAAGTGCGGAAAATGTGGCAACGCCCTCTGGCGGAGCTCGTGGGCGTCAAGACGTCACGAAGCGACGTGCGAAGGTGGCGTTCGTCACGTGTTCCCCGGCGGTATCTACCGGATGACGCCGTCCTTATTTCAGCGGTTCGACGATGAAGGCGTCGACGTCGGCGACGACGACCTGCGCTACTACCCGTACCGCGCGACGTTCGATTTTGAATGCTATTTCGCCGATAACGATCTGCCGACGGATACCAACAAATGCCGGTGGATAGCGCGACACGAACTGCTCAGCGTGAGCTTCGCGTCGAACGTCCCCGGCCACGAAGCGGCGCGGAGTTACGTCACGACCGGCGATTCGGCCGAATTCGCGCGTCGCCTCATCGACGACCTGGAAACCGTGAGCGCGGCGGCGTGTGCGGCTCTACGCCCCCGCTACGACGCGACCTTCGAGGCGCTCGACGAGCTCGACGCCGACTGGCGGCGACGGTGTAACAACGACGACGACGTCGGCGCGTCACCGTACGCCGTACTCGCCGACCGCCTGTGGACGCACCTTCGTCAAATGCCCGTACTGGGATTCAATTCCGGTAAGTATGATCTGAATGTCGTCAAGAAGTATTTGAACCCCCTGCTCATAACCGGCGATGCGCAGCACACGTCGTCGGCGTTTACCATTAAACGACAGAACAATTACATGTGCCTGACGACGTCGACGTTGAAGTTCCTCGATATAACTAATTACCTCGCGCCCGGCTGCTCGACGACGAAGGGGTACTTTCCGTACGAACATATCGACGCGTTGGCGCGCCTTGACGAAACCGCCCTGCCGCCGCGCGAAACTTTCTACAGCCGCCTGAAACGCGAGGGAATCTCCGCGGAGGCGTACGAGATCTGCGCGACGACATGGCGTGACGAGCACATGACGACGATGCGCGATTTTCTGATGTGGTATAACAATCGAGACGTGGCGCCGTTTCTCGAGGCCGTCGATCGGAAATTCGCCTTCTATCGGCGCCGACGTATCGACATGTTCAAGGACACCATCAGCGTACCGGGGTTGACGTTGTTGTACCTGTTCAACGACCTGCCGACGTCGATCCATTTCTCGCTGTTCAACGAACCCAACAAAGATCTGCACCGTCTGCTGCAGTCGCAGATCATCGGCGGCCAGTCGATCATTTTCGCGCGCCACCACGAAGCCGGCGTGACGGCGATTCGAAGCGACGCGCCGTGTCGTTCGATAGTCGGTTTCGATGCGAACGGCCTCTATCTGTGGGCGATAATGCATGAGATGCCGACGGGCTGATACACGCGCCGGCGCGCGGAGAATGCCTTTCGACCGGAACGCGTGCACCGCTACGGCCGTACGGCCGTATGGCCGTGGAGTGGTTGACGTGGGTGGAGGCGCAAACCGACGCGCGTATACGTCACCAGTTGAACGGGCGCGAGAAGCGCATCGAAAAGTACCGAGTCGACGGCTGGTGCGCCGCCGCGCGAACGGCGTACCAATTTCACGGCTGCTATTTTCACGGCTGCCCGACGTGCCAGGCGCACGTGACGACGAACGCCGTTAACGGTAAACAGATGACGACGCTGTACGCCGCGACGATCGCCGTGACCACCTACCTGCGTCGTTTCGTCGACGACGTCGTCGAAATGTGGGAGTGCCAGTGGCGCGCCGTGCGACCACCCGCGGCGCCGACGCCGCCCGACGCGTCACGATTGCAATCGCCGGCCGACGCCCCATTACGTGCTCGACGATTTTGGAGGGGGTGCGCGACGGCTCTCTGTTCGGCCTCGTGCAGTGCGATATCGCCGTGCCGGAAGCGCTGCGCGTCAAATTCGCCGAAATGCAGCCCGTGTTCAAGAACGTCAATATCGCGCGCGACGATCTCACCCCGTTTATGCGCTGCTACGCCGAGTCGCACAATCTCCTCACCCGACCTCAACGGACGCTCGTCGGCAGCTACTTCGGCGCCGAGATCGTGCTCGCGACGCCCCTCCTACGGTGGTATCTGGCGCACGGTCTCGTCGTCGAGCGCGTCTACCAGGTCATCGAGTACGTGCCGATCGCGTGCTTTCGCCGCTTCGGCGACACGTTCTCGTCGGCGCGACGCGAGGGCGACATCGATCCCGACAAATCGATCATCGCCGATACCTTTAAACTGATCGGCAACAGTTCGTACGGGAAAACGATTACGCGCGTCGATCGGCACCGGGAAATCTAGTACGCCACGCCGGTCGGCGCCTCGACGCTCGTCAACAACCGTCGCTTCCGGCAACTCGACGTCGTCGTCGACGACGCGCTGTACGAGGTGGCGCTGAATAAGCGCAAAGTCGTCTACGGCCTGCCGATACATATCGGCTATTTCGTCTTACAGTACGCAAAATTGAGGATGCTAGAATTCTATTTCGATTTCGTCGACGCCTACATCCCCCGCCCGCTCTTCCAGTACTGAGCTATGGACACGGACTCGGCGTACATTGCCCTCGCGGGACGCAACGTCGACGCGATGGTGCCGGAAGAACGACGCGAACACTACTTCCGGAATCGTTCGCTCTGGTTTCCTGCCGAATGCTGCGACGCGCACGTGGACGCGTACGTACGACGCCCCGTCGCCGGACTAGCGTGGGCGGAGTACGCGCCGGCCTGCTGCACGCGCCGGCGCCTGTTCGATCGTCGAACGCCGGGTCTCTTCAAAGAAGAGTGGCGCGGCGACGGAATCGTGGCGCTGTGCAGCAAGACCTACTACTGCTTCGGCGGCGACAACGGACCGAAGTACAGCACGAAGGGACTGAGCAAACGACAGAACGACATCGACGAGCACACCTTCCTCGCCGTACTGCGCGACAGACGCAACGGCGTCGGCTGGAACCGCGGTTTCCAGGTGAAAGACTCGACCGTGTTGACGTACGTTCAAGAGCGCGCGGCGTTGAGCTACATCTACGCTAAACGCCTCATGCTCGACGACGGCGTCACCGCGGCGCCCATACTCGTCTAACTCGTATAACTAACTTAAGAAGGACTCGTCTAACTCGTCTAACCTAAGGAATGCCCCACCCTAGGGGTAGATTCTGTATGTATGTGTAGGTGTATGTATGTAGGTAGGGTAATAATAAAAAACAATTGTGTACAATCATCGTTTTTTTATTACTACTATACACGTAAAAGCGAAATTAATGTTGTAATGGTTTTAGCCAATCGAATACGAGACAGTCATTGGCCACCCGATCGGTGCCGAATAGGCTCTGGACGTCGTCAACGGCATACCGCGACATCGGAGGAGAAGGTAGGCGACGCAATATTGTCCGCACACGTTAGAGACGAAGCAGTTGCGGTGCAGGAACGCGTGGAAGTCGGCGTGCAGCGGCGGCAGACCGTACGAATCGAAGTACTCGCCTCGCCGGTCGGCGTCCACGTAGACAGCCACCCAGTGCTACCCCGGCTCGCCGCCGCCGTCGGTGTTGCACACGAAGGCCGTCGGGTATACGGTGGTGGTGGTGGTAAGTAGTGCATCTTTAGGCACGACGCCGACGACGATACGTTTAGCGTACGTATCGTGTCCCAGGCGACGCATCAGTTTAAACGTATCCATAGTTACCAGTCGTACACGACGTTCCGGTTCCTGTCGATCTCCAGCACCGTCTCGAATTCCGCGTACACGACGACGTTCACCGGACGATGTGGCGCCGTCCCGAAGTGCATTTCGGCGCCCACGGTCCCCTGACGCACGACGTTGAAATGATCCCCGTCGCAAAAGTCGGGGGTCTGGTCGAAACCGAAGATGGTTTTGCCGGCACCGAAGTCCGTGCGCGATACGTCGTTCCCCTCGTCCTCGTACGCCTTTCCGGTGGCGTCGAAGAGATTCATGTAGCTCCGGATGTACCGGTTGTGCGGGAAGTCCGGCTGCAGCGGCTTGCTCGGCACCTGACGTCCGTCGACGACGAGCGTGAGGAAGTTTATGTAGTTGTGGCGCGCGTCGAACGGATTTCTAGTGTAGTCTCCGTTGTAGGCAACGTTATCGATCATCATCAGGAAGATGCGTTTCGGAATCGTACCCATGTACAAGTTCTCGTGCGGTTGTGATAGCGTACCCGCCGTTATCGAGAACGATTTGCAGTCGATGCGGCGCATCGGGAACTTAGCCGTTCCCAACGTCCACGCATTGATATGGCCCATCTAGACGTCCGGGTTCAACTTCACTTTTCGCACGTGCAGGCGAATCGACTGCAGCACGAGGCGCGACCCCGGTACGGCTTGCACGCCCATGAGCGTGAAGGCGTCCTTCGAGCGCACCATGCGTACTTTCGTGTCGACGCCGTTCGGCATGTGCCTGTTTAGCATAAATGCGTCGACGTGCACGCGTCCCATCATCTCCACCTCGTTGCTATCGGCCGTCATGACGCGCCGTGCCTCGAACCCGTCGTTGTTGTTCCCGAGCGCATCCATGTGTCCGGCGGTGTCTTTGTACCACAACGAGCCCGTGAGATGCGACCGTTTCGCGTCGCTACCGTAACTCAGCAGGGTCTCGAGGTAGGCCCGGTACGCGTACGTATTGGTCGACGGCGTCACGAGTGTGCCGTTCAGCGACACGTCGATTTGACTGAACATCGAATGCAGGAAATTGTTGACCGGGGCCACGTTGGCGCCGGCCGCCAGATTCGTACCGGCCCCCTGAACCACTTTGAAGCGGACGTACACTTGAAGGCTCGCCAGGTCCGTATAGTCGTTGCCCGAGCCCGGGATGAGGAACTCGATAGGGCCGCCGGCGTCGAGAGCCGTCAGCGGCTGGTAGACGGTCCACTGACAGCTCTCGACGCTCGTCTGCGTCACCGGCCCGCTGAACAAGTCCAGTTCGGCCTTCACGCCCTCGCACGATGCTCCATTCACGAACGCCATCATTACTCGTCGAATATGTCGTCCGTTCGACGCCGTCTCTTCCGCCTACTGACGGCCGTCGCCGCTAGGCGCGGTCTCTTTATGGAGGCGGTGCCGCCGCGGCGGCGCTGCTGCATTTGTTTCCTCTTCTTCTTCTTCGTCGGTGGCTGCGACGGCGAATTCAATAGGCCGTCGAGAAGATCGGCGCCGGCCTCCTTCGCGCGCCGTTTTATCGACTGTTTCAGATTACCGCCGGCGACGACGTCCCGCGGCACGCGCACGCCGGTGTTGAGCGCACGTTTTCCCAACGCCAACGTGCCTCTCTTGATAAGCGGCATGGCGCTTCGAAACAGGCTCCCGAAGAGATTGCCCAGACCGTGAACTCGTTTCCCCCGACCACCGACGAAGACCGGCAGCTGACCGCCGACCTGTCGAACGTAGTAGTCCTCGTACGGGTTCTTCTTTGACGGCATGTTAAAACAATTTCGATTTACAGCGTCTGACGTTAAGCGTCGTCACTACCTTTCCCTGCTCGAATGGTATCGGTTGACCGAGATCGTCTCTTATATCGACCTCGACCTCATCGAATTGATGACGCAGCAGCTTCACGTATTGGACGCGGTCGAACGTTTCCGAAATAATGCTGCCGTTCTTACCGTAGACGGCGATGTTGCGATGGAGCGGCGCGTACACGTCACCGACGACGCGCGGCTCCACGAGATCCGTGTACACGTACAGGGTGTCGACGCCCGCCTTCGTATCCACCGTATTGTGACCTTCGTACGCGTACGCGTACGTGTACGCGACGGGCATGGTTTCGATGACGACTGCCGACGCGGGGCCACTCATCGGGGAACTCGTGATCATGTTGCTATGGAAACCTAGTACGTCCTTCAGACGGCTCGTATGAGGTATAATAAATTCGACACCTGGCGACATATGCAGCGTCATTCGGTTAGAGACGTCACTGAACTCTAGACGCGCCTTGACCTTATCGGTGCACAATTTCATTAGCGCCTCGTTGATCTGCTGCATCAACGTGTAAACACTGTTGTAGAAACCGTGAGCAATCGTGCCCTGACGGTATAGCAGGATGGTGTCGCCAATTTCGTCTAGCTACGTGAAAATACCCGGATCGCCCGTCGCGCAAGTCAGGAAGAAGTAGGCGTCCTTCTCTCTCACGTTGTACCACGTGTGTGGATATTGTATCGTCACCAGTCCGCATTCCCACTCCCCCGACAGTTCGAAACGTCGCGGCAGCGTCGTGATGTAGTGCGTCAACGTATTTTTGGGGTGACGCTTCATAGACGCGTTGCTCGGTAGCGTCAGGTAAAAGTCAGACGAGACCGCCATCGTCGCCGCCGGGTCGTCGTCGACTGCCAACACTCATAGACGGACTCGGGAGCAAGTAAGCGAGACAGCTGCTCAACAGCGCCGTCCACAGGTTAGAGTCGCCTTGACCTTTCGTCAGATTGTATATACTAACGGCGATGACGAAGTACAGGACGATGACCTGACTGAGGAATACGATTTCGGCCTTAGGGCATTCGTTGCCGCAGATTTGACATGGAAAGGGTTCGGCGGTGGTTGTGGTGGTAGGGTCGATGGAGTCCGCGTGCTCGTCGACGGAGTCCGCGTGCTCGGCGCCGGAGTTCGTTTGATGATCGCCACTTGAGGTAGTTTCGTCGCCGCCGATCATTGTCGCGCCACTGCGGTCTGTTGATACAGCAGGGGGCCTTTATACGGCAAGAACGAAGATCCGTTGCATAACCCCGCCTCGTGCAGTCGCCAGCACCCCGTGTGGCGAATCCAACGAGCCATTCTCATCTCCGGTGCCGCCGCCTCACTAGTACTCTTTATAGGTCCACGAGCGACTCGTCGTCGATCCAGCTGTTGAAGGAGGCCGGATAACCGCTCCATTTTACGAGCGCCTCCGAACCTCCGCCGCGACGACGACGCTGTAGAACCGCCTCCACGCGATACAGTTTGTCCTTCGGAACGACTACGCGTTGTAGTTCCGGTTCGTAGAAAGCGCCCTCTACCGACGTCCCGGCGTCGTCCTTCAGGCGATAAACGGGCGGTTCGGACGGGTGCACCTCTACGACGGTGAAGAGCTCCTCGCTCCAGTTAGCCATGTATCCTTTTTTGAATTGACCCCTCGTCCTGCTGATACGTACGCGATCTCCCTCGCGCAGTTTCGGTTTTCGCCGTTGGCCGCAGCCGACGTCGCTGCCGTACAGTCGTTGCCATACGGCCTCCTGATTCGTTGCGTCGACACTCGCCGGCGTCCTACCGATGCTTCGGTGGTAGGCGTTGTTGTACGATCGCACGAAATCCGGTAACGCCTCAACGTAGCGCAGCGTCTCGTGTTTCGTAAAATAGCGCCACATACGCGTCTTCAAAGTCCGATTAAACCGTTCCACGACGCTCGCTTTAGTCTCCTCGTTATGCGTCACGAAATGATGAACGCCACGACTCTTTAGGAACGTTTGCAGGGGCCGGTTCAAAAACTCGGTCCTCTTATCGGTCTGCAGCTCGTTCGGCGTCTCGCCGCCGCTCAGCAGGCGCACGAAGGCCGCGACGAGCGACTGGCCGGACTTATTCTTCAACGAAACGCACCACGCCCAAAAACACGTCGATGACCGTCAATAGGTATGTTATACCGTCGTTGTGCATTTTCAGCCTAGTCAAGTCGACCAGATCGGCTTGCCACTGCTGGTTTCGACCGCCCACGATGACGCGACGTCGTTTGAAATGTCGTTTAACCGGTTTGTGTAGGGTATAGGCGTCCTGCGACGCTAGCCACCTCTCGACGGCCGGACGTCGGAGCTTCGACGCTCGGTGCAACGCGTCGACACCACCGTAACTTCCCACCTTTTTCGGATCGAAGTAGACGATATTCAGTTCGTCGTCGTCGTCGTCGTTTCGTTGCTGTCGAGGCTTTCGTTTTGGCCGACGACGACGACGACTCCACCCGGACACCATGGCAACGACGACGACGACGATAAATGTACGATGATTATTATACACGTATAGAGAGCGATAAACGCGATGGTGAAGCCGACGACGATGGCCGTTATCGATCGTCGTGACGGCATCACAACGTGTCCCACGCCGCGACGCCCAACGAAGGGGATCGTTGTCTCCGTTTAGTCTCGCGTCGCATCCGTCGTCTCCACTCCGGCGTCGCTGATGAACTAGTCGTCGGCGTCATCGACACCTCTTCTAGTAGCCGCTTCTGTCGTCGCTCCATGTACGTCCGATAGCGCGGGTTGTCCACGAATTCCATAGGGATATTCATACCCTTCATGCGCAATCCGAACTCTCGCCATCCTACGGGTGCTGTCGTCTTCGATCTCGTTCGCATGAGATCGTTCACTAGATCGACCATGTTACTCCCCGCGATCGTTTTACCGTCGTACACGAATTCGCTGCGGTCGTTCCATCGACACAACGGATCGGCTTTCATTTTTGCGATAAGCAGACCCGTCTTCCCTTTCAGCGTTTTCGGCATACTGGCTATGATTTCGCGCTCTACGACCTCCGACGATGGTGGCGCCACCGCCGCTGCCGACGTCACCGCAGGCGTCTCGTCGCCGCTGACCACCGACACACGTACCGTTTGCGCCGCTCGAGCCGCCTCAATCGTGTTGTACCGGTTCAGCAGTTGATTGTACGACGCCACCTTATCGCGTTCGGATAAATCCGACCGCTCTAGAATGTCCTTCATATCGCTGTCAAGACTACTCAGCACACGTGATCGGGGCGTGCTCGGCGGCTGATCGCTACGTGGCAGGAGGCTTTCCACCAATCGCGGGTCGACCAACGCCATCTTCTTTGCGTACTACATCAATCACCCGCTGCAGATCACCTGTCTGAGCAGCGGGAGGAGAACGGTGCTCGCTAACGGCGCTAGCAGAGCCGTCAGAAAACCACCCGCACTCTTTTGCAAGACGACTCGTTTCTGCTTAATCACAACTTGTTTGTCGGCGAGTTTACGCAGGTGATTCCTGTAATTTGCCAACACGCGTTTCTGTGTCGGCGACAACTTCACGTTCCCTTTCAGAATGTTGTACGCGCAATCGCACAGACTACAAATGAGACCGGCGTCCGCGTGGCCGATCACGGCTTTTCGCAGATCGATGTTCCGCCTATGTCTCTCCAACAGCTGCAGGGCGAAAATGTGTCTCTTCACTCGGTTGGTCGGTCCCGCCACCTTCGGGCGTCGCTTCGATCATCGAACGCCGGGTCTCTTCAAAGAAGAGTGACGCGGCGACGGAATCGTGGCGCTGTGCAGCAAGACCTACTACTGCTTCGGCGGCGAAAACGGACCGAAGTACAGCACGAAGGGACTGAGCAAACGACAGAACGACATCGACGAGCACACCTTCCTCGCCGTATTGCGCGACCGACGCAACGGCGTCGGCTGGAACCGCGGTTTCCAGGTGAAAGACTCGTCCGTGTTGACGTACGTTCAAGAGCGCGCGGCGTTGAGCTACTTCTACGCTAAACGCCGCGTGCTCGACGACGGCGTCACCACGGCGCCGATACTCGTCTAACTCGTATAACTAACCTAAGAAGGACTCGTCTAACTCGTCTATCCTAAGGAATGCCCCACCCTAGGGGTAGTTTATGTATGTATGTGTAGGTGTATGTATGTAGGTAGGGTAATAATAAAAAACAATTGTGTACAATCATCGTTTTTGTATTATTACTATACACGTAAAAGCGAAATTAATGTTGTAATGGTTTTAGCCAATCGAATACGAGACAGTCATTGGCCACCCCATCGGTGCCGAATAGGCTCTGGAACGTCATCAACGGCATACCGCGATATCGGAGGAGAACGTAGGCGACGCAATATTGTCCGCACACGTTAGAGACGACGCTCTGCAGCCGCTTGTCGTTGTACGTCCACGCGTCGCCGCAGTTGCGGTGCAGGAACGTGTGGAAGTCGGCGTGCAGCGGCGGCACACCGTACGAATCGAAGTACTCGCCTCGCCGGTCGGCGTCCACGTAGACAGCCACCCAGTGCTGCCCCGGCTCGCCGCCGCCGTCGGTGTTGCACACGAAGGCCGTCGGGTATACGGTGGTGGTGGTGGTAAGTAGTGCATCTTTAGGCAAGACGCCGACGACGATACGTTTAGCGTACGTATCGTGTTCCAGGCGACGCATTAGTTGAAACGTATCCATGGTTACCAGTCGTACACGACGTTCCGGTTCCTGTCGATCTCCAGCACCGTCTCGAATTCCGCGTACACGACGACGACGTTCACCGGACGGGATAGCGCCGTCCCGAAGTGCATTTCGGCGCCCACGGTCCCCTGACGCACGACGTTGAAATGATCCCCGTCGCAACAGTCGGGGATCAGGTCGAAACCGAAGATGGTGTAGCCGGCACCGAAGTCCGTGCGCGATACGTCGTTCCCCTCGTCCTCGTACGCCTTTCCGGTGGCCTCGAAGAGATTCATGTAGCTCCGGATGTACCGGTTGTGCGGGAAGTCCGGCTGCAGCGGCTTGCTCGGCACATGACGTCCGTCGACGACGAGCGTGAGGAAGTTTATGTCGTTGTGGCGCGCGTCGAACGGATTTCTAGTGTAGTCTCCGTTGTAGGCGACGTTATCGATCATCATCAGGAAGATGCGTTTCGGAATCGTACCCATGTACAAGTTCTCCTGCGTGTGCGATAGCGTACCCGCCGTTATCGAGAACGATTTGCAGTCGATGCGGCGCATCGGGAACTTAGCCGTTCCCAACGTCTACGCTTTGATATGGCCCATCTGGACGTCCGGGTTCAACTTCACTTTTCGCACGTGCAGGCGAATCGACTGCAGCACGAGGCGCCACCTCGGTACGGCTTGCGCGCCCATGAGCGCGAAGGCGTCCTTCGAGCGCACCATGCGTACTTTCGTGTCGACGCCGTTCGGCATGTGCCTGTTTAGCATAAACGCGTCGACGTGCACGCGTCCCATCATCTCCACCTCGTTGCTATCGGCCGTCATGACGCGCCGTGCCTCGAACCCGTCGTTGTTGTTACCGAGCGGGACCATGTGTCCGGCGGTGTCTTTGTACCACAACGAGCCCGTGAGATGCGACCGTTTCGCGTCGCTACCGTAACTCAGCAGGGTCTCGAGGTAGGCCCGGTACGCGCACGTATTGGTCGACGGCGTCACGAGGGTGCCGTTCAACGACACGTCGATTTGACTGAACATCGAATGCAGGAAATTGTTGACCGGGGCCACGTTGGCGCCGGCCGCCAGATTGGTACCGTCCCCCTGAATCACTTTGAAGCGGACGTACACTTGAAGGCTCGCCAGGTCCGTATAGTCGTTGCCCGAGCCCGGGATGAGGAACTCGATAGGGCCGCCGGCGTCGAGAGCCGTCAGCGGCTGGTAGACGGTCCACTGACAGCTCTCGACGCTCGTCTGCGTCACCGGCCCGCTGAACAGGTCCATTTCGGCCTTCACGCCCTCGCACGATGCTCCATTCACGAACGTCATCATTACTCGTCGAATATGTTGTCCGTTCGACGCCATCTCTTCCGCCTACTGACGGCCGTCGCCGCTAGGCGCGGTCTCTTTATGGAGGCGGTGCCGCAGCGGCGGCGCTGCTGCGTTTGTTTCCACTTCTTCTTCTTCGTCGGTGGCTGCGACGGCGAATTCAATAGGCCGTCGAGAAGATCGGCGCCGGCCTCCTTCGCGCGCCGTTTTATCGACTGTTTCAGATTGCCGCCGGCGACGACGTCCCGCGCCAAGCGCACGCCGGTGTTGTGCGCACGTTTCCCCAACGCCAACGCGCCTCTCTTGATAAGCGGCATGGCGCTTCGAAACAGGCTCCCGAAGAGATTGCCCAGACCGTGACCTCGTTTCCCCCGACCACCGACGAAGACCGGCAGCTGACCGCCGACCTGTCGAACGTAGTAGTCCTCGTACGGGTTCTTCGTCGACGGCATATTAAAACAATTTCGATTTACAGCGTCTGACGTGAAGCGTCGTCACTACCTTTCCCTGCTCGAATGGTATCGGTTGACCGAGATCGCCTCTTATATCGACCTCGACCTCATCGAATTGATGACGCAGCAGCTTCACTTATTGGACGCGGTCGAACGTTTCCGAAATAATGCTGCCGTTCTTACCGTAGACGGCGATGTTGCGATGGAGCGGCGCGTACACGTCACCGACGACGCGCGGCTCCACGAGATCCGTGTACACGTACAGGGTGTCGACGCCCGCCTTCATATCCACCGTATTGTGACCTTCGTACGCGTACGCGTACGTGTACGCGACGGGCATGGTGTCGATGACGACTGCCGGCGCGGGGCCACTCATCGGGGAACTCGTGATCATGTTGCTATGGAAACCTAGTACGTCCTTCAGACGGCTCGTATGAGGTATAATAAATTCGACACCCGGCGACATATGCAGCGTCATTCGGTTAGAGACGTCAATGAACTCTAGACGCGCCTTGACCTTATCGGTGCACAATTCCATTAGCGCCTCGTTGATCTGCTGCATCAACGTGTAAACACTGTTGTAGAAACCGTGAGCTGACGGTATAGAAGGATGGTGTCGCCAATTTCGTCTACGTAAGTGAAAATACCCGGATCGCCCGTCGCGCAAGTCAGGAAGAAGTAGGCGTCCTTCTCTCTCACGTTGTACCACGTGTGCGGATACTGTATCGTCACCAGTCCGCATTCCCACTCCCCCTACAGGTCGAAACGTCGCGGCAGCGTCGTGATGTAGTGCGTCAACGTATTTTTGGGGTGACGCTTCATAGACGCGTTGCTCGGTAGCGTCAGGTAAAAGTCAGACGAGACCGCCATCGTCGCCGCCGGGTCGTCGTCGACTGCCAACACTCATAGACGGACTCGGGAGCAAGTAACCGAGACAGCTGCTCAACAGCGCCGTCCACAGGTTGGAGTCGCCTTGACCTTTCGTCAGATTGTATATACTAACGACGATGACGAAGTACAGGACGATGACCTGACAGAGGAATACGATTTCGGCCTTAGGGCATTCGTTGCCGCAGATTTGACATGGAACGGGTTCGGCGGTGGTTGTGGTGGTAGCGTCGATGGAGTCCGCGTGCTCGTCGACGGAGTCCGCGTGCTCGGCGCCGGAGTTCGTTCGATGATCGCCACTTGAGGTAATTTCGTCGCCGCCGATCATCGTCGCGCCACTACGGTCTGTTGATACAGCAGGGGCCTTTATACGGCAAGAACGAAGATCCGTTGCATAACCCCGCCTCGTGCAGTCGCCAGCACCCCGTGTGGCGAATCCAACGAGTCATTCTCATCTCCGGTGCTGCCGCCTCACTAGTAGTCTTTATAGGTCCACAAGCGACTCGGCGTCGATCCAGCTGTTGAAGGAGGCCGGATAACCGCTCCATTTTACGAGCACCTCCGAACCTCCGCCGCGACGACGACGCTGTAGAACTGCCTCCACGCTATACAGTTTGTCCTTCGGAACGACTACGCGTTGTAGTTCCGGTTCGTAGAAAGCGCCTTCTACCGGCGTCCCGGCGTCGTCCTTCAGGCGTTAAACGGGCGGTTCGGACGGGTGCACCTCTACGACGGTGAAGAGCTCCTCGCTCCAGTTAGCCATGTATCCTTTTTTGAATTGACCCCTCGTCTTGCTGATACGTACGCGATCTCCCTCGCGCAGTTTCGGTTTTCGCTGTTGGCCGCAGCCGACGTTGCTGCCGTACAGTCGTTGCCATACGGCCTCCTGATTCGTTGCGTCGACACTCGCCGGCGTCATACCGATGCTTCGGTGGTAGGCGTTGTTGTACGATCGCACGAAATCCGGTAACGCCTCAACGTAGCGCAGCGTCTCGTGTTTCGTAAAATAGCGCCACATACGCGTCTTCAAAGTCCGATTAAACCGTTCCACGACGCTCGCTTTAGTCTCATCGTTATGCGTCACGAAATGATGAACGCCACGACTCTTTAGGAACGTTTGCAGGGGCCGGTTCAAAAACTCGGTCCCCTCGCCGCCGCTCAGCAGGCGCACGAAGGCCGCGAAGAGCGACTGGCCGGACTTATTCTTCAACGGAACGCACCACGCCCACTTCGAAAACACGTCGATGACCGTCAATAGGTATGTTATACCGTCGTTGTGCATTTTCAGCCTAGTCAAGTCGACCAGATCGGCTTGCCACTGCTGGTTTCGACCGCCCACGATGACGCGACGTCGTTTGAAATGTCGTTTAACCGGTTTGTGTAGGGTATAGGCGTCCTGCGACGCTAGCCACCTCTCGACGGCCGGACGTCGGAGCTTCGACGCCCGGTGCAACGCGTCGACACCACCGTAACTTCCCACATGTTTCGGATCGAAGTAGACGCTATTCAGTTCGTCGTCGTCGTCGTCGTTTCGTTGCTGTCGAGGCTTTCGTTTTGGCCGACGACGACGACGACTCCACCCGGACACCATGGCAACGACGACGACGACGACGATAAATGTACGATGATTATTATACACGTATAGAGAGCGATAAGCGCGATGGTGAAGCCGACGACGATGGCCGTTATCGATCGTCGTGACGGCATCACAACGTGTCCCACGCCGCGATGCCCAACGAAGGGGATCGTTGTCTCCGTTTAGTCCCGCGTCGCATCCGTCGTCTCCACTCCGGCGTCGCTGATGAACTAGTCGTCGGCGTCATCGACACCTCTTCTAGTAGCCGCTTCTGTCGTCGCTCCATGTACGTCCGATAGCGCGGGTTGCCCACGAATTCCATAGGGATATTCATACCCTTCATGCGCAATCCGAACTCTCGCCATCCTACGGGTGCTGTCGTCTTCGATCTCGTTCGCATGATATCGTTCACTAGATCGACCATGTTACTCCCCGCGATCGTTTTACCGTCGTACACGATTTCGCCGCGGTCGTTCCATCGACACAACGGATCGGCTTTCATTTTTGCGATAAGCAGACCCGTCTTCCCTTTCAGCGTTTTCGGCATACTGGCTCTGATTTCGGGCTCTACGACCTCCGACGATGGTGGCGCCACCGCCGCTGCCGCCGTCACCGCAGGCGTCTCGTCGCCGCTGACCACCGACACACGTACCGGTTGCGCCGCTCGAGCCGCCTCTATCGTGATGTACCGGCTCAGCAGTTGATTGTACGACGCCACCTTATCGCGTTCGGATAAATCCGACCGCTCTAGAATGTCCTTCATGTCGCTGTCCAGACTACTCAACACACGTGATCGGGGCGTGCTCGGCGGCTGATCGATACGTGGCAGGAGGCTTTCCACCAATCGCGGGTCGACCAACGCCATCTTCTTTGCGTACTGCATCAATCACCCGCTGCCGATCACCTGTCTGAGCAGCGGGAGGAGAACGGTGCTCGCTAACGGCGCTAGCAGAGCCGTCAGAAAACCACCCGCACCCTTTTGCAAGAAGACTCGCTTCTGCTTAATTGCAACTTGTTTGTCGGCGAGTTTACGCAGGTGATTCCTGTATTTTGCCAACACGCGTTTCTGTTTCGGCGACAACTTCACGTTCCCTTTCAGAATGTTGTACGCGCAATCGCACAGACTACAAATGAGACCGGCGTCTATTTTCGAAGACATAGACGCGTAGCCGGTCTGCCACTGCCCGTAGCACCACACGATTTTCTCGGGCGGCGGATCGATCAAAGCGTCGTGACGTATCAGACGGTCGACGAACGTCGTCTTACCGCACCCCGTAGGACCGGCTACTATACATGTAAAAGGATGCTTCAACGACGGTCCGCTCATTTTCAACGACTGAGCGAACGCTATTTGCGCGTCTTTATATGCGGCGCGCACCTCCATCAACAGTTTACCGAGCATGTTCTCCCCCGCAACGACCCCGATTCCGGTACCCCAGAAACCCTCCCTACTCGTTACCCATTCCACCAATTCGGTGTCCCCGGTGGCCAACAGGGCGGCCTTCAACTCGGTCGACGCGTCAAACTTGCTCCTCAACAACGCCTTCATACACGCCACCATAACGCCGCGCCATTCGGTTCCCGTTCTCTTTTTTCGAATTTCATAACCGCGTCGTTTCGCTACATAAGGCGATCGCGTTCTTTTGATACGCTCGGCACATTCCACGTCATCGTTGATCATTGCTTCCCTATACTGATAGGCCTGATCGACGGATCGGGAGCCCCGACCGAACGCCGACAATCGACACGACTACATATTTGACAAGAACGAGCGCGATCCACCAAACCTTATAGGCGACGACGACGACGACATACCGACTACCGATGACCCGCTACCACCACCGCTTATATACTGTCGCCGCTAGATGGCAGACCACAAATCTAAAAAAGTGGCGACTGGTTTCGAACCAGAAATCTTTCGATCCCTTGGCGAATGCTCTCCTAGGAGAGATAAACCGTCGCCAACGTTTATGTAGTGGTTTTATCACGACTATATAGCCGCACAATCAGGCAACTTTGAGAGGTACTTTGAGAGGCACTTTGACAGATACTTTCTACTCTGCTGTCCGTACTTGTGTACTTTCTACTCAGCAGTCCGCAGGTACGACTTTGTTCGCTAGGGGACAATCTGCTTAGGTCAGCACGCGCTAAGTACGGTGTTGATCGCTAGGGGACAATCTGCTTAGGTCAGCACGCGCTAGGTACGTCGTTGATCGCAAGGGGACAAACAAAAGGATCTCTACACTCACCGCTAGGTGGCAGCTCAAATGTACTTAGAGGGGGTAATCCATCACGTTTTTTTATAAGTAGGTTCCCGAAAACGTTTAGTGTCAAAAAAGCCTTTGATCTTTTTTATAAGTAGGTTCCCGAAAATGTTTAGGGGTAAATAAAACGTTTTTTATTAGTAAAGTTTTGCCAAAGGTCACCAAAGGTGGCGTGCACGGGGACGAGTAGCTCCTCTATACTACTTTCGTCTCAGCCACACCCTCCCTCTAACTGCCTCTACACCACTCGGTCCGCCGCCGCCCGTTCGCTCGAACGGCTATTACAACGCCGCTGCACGTTCTAAAATGGGAACATGACCTTGTTACTACTTCCCATACAACTTTCAACATTTACTCTACCTACCTCAAGACAGCAGGGTGGCAAACGCCATTATTGCCCTGTTACTCACGATCTCTCAAAAATCTACACGTGCCACGATCTCTCCAACATGTTCCTCCCTACGTGACAGTGGCGTGTATACTAAGTCTTAAACAGCATAACACATGACCGGATTGAGCCAATAAGATGCGCGACATTGAGCCACACCTAATTTATGCATGGTGAAAACACCCCTATACCAATGTAATCGTCCACGACGTGAGTTAATCATAAGTTAATCATAAGGTATCCGTGCTCCGACCAATAAGTGCACCTGCACTGGTCTGTAAATTGTTACGTAACACAATCTGCTCCCTCCCTCCCTCCCTCCCTCTCTCCCTCCCTCCCTCCCTCCCTCCCTCCCTCTCTCTCTCTCTCTCTCTCTCTCTCTCTCTCTCTCTCTCTCTCTCCAACAGTTGATGTCTAACCTTTCTACTTTAACAAAATGACAAGGAAATAAGATTCAGAAAAATATATAAACAGCAGAATTGCTACAGTGTCGTAATCGAGATCAAAATGTTACCATGCTGTGCCGTTCCTCAACAATTTAAAGACTTACCCAAATAAGGGCATTGCCTTCCTGAGACAAGACTCTCAGGCAATCTAGCGATTAATGGCCTACTTTACAATGTGAAGCATCTGGCCGACGGCTGATAGCAAGCAAGAGAATTAACCAATAACGAGTCATAATTATGGTAATTCACCATGGCGAAACGTTGGGATCGATTTAGTCGGACTTGATGGAGTGGAGTAACTTCTGACAGTGTACTACTTCTCCAGATCCTTCGAAGTCGACAAGATGAAAACAACTACCCCGTACACTCTCCTGAAGAATATGCGAGTGCTCAAACGTCTGACCAGTAAAGTTTCGTAGTACATGAACCACACTTTATTCACGTTACGGTATAAGGACGTCGACGTAACACCTCCAATTATCGGCCTAAATCGGTAAATAAAATGGCAAGTGCGAGGAGAGAACACCAAAGCGGAGCCATAAGAGTATGTCACTATTTGTCCTTCACCTCGCAAAGGAGGGCAAGTAACAATAAGAGAAGGCAGGCAGACAACAACGAAAACGACCATAATTACCCGATAGTCATGCATCTCCTGCGTGTACGGTGTCTAAGAAGGTACAGGGTAGTCACAGCCATTAATCCCACACATCTCTCAAATACCAATTGGAACACCCAAAGGTCAACGTCAAGCCAGTATAACTGGACAGTCGTGTGTATCAAACACCACGTATGAACAGCGGTGCATCATCTATTGGCGATATGGTAACATTATCCAAGACGAGATTGGAAGCGCATAAGAAGGTTGTAGAGAACACACAAAGAAAACAAGAAAACAATACACAAGGAGCGAGAAGAAAACAACGATATCCCCCATATCTAGCCATGTGCTCACATATCGTACAACTACAAAGAAGACCGTCACAAACTTGGAGGGACTGAACATTTCAGATAGAGGGATCAATAAAATGGAGAAGACACGTGGAAGAGGTAACCCGAACATAAAAAACACAAATACCAATCAACCGAGACGAAGGAAACAACGAGCTGTCATAACGATACGTATATATATGCTAACGTATCCAACCGGTACGTCATATAGTCTAACGAAACTTACTTAAAGAGACGACATTCTATACGAAAGGTAATTCAAATGTTTGGATATGTTTAAGAGAATGTTTAGAAAGTTGAAAGTCCATGCTGCATGGCGTGGCATTTCCCTGCAGACTGTATAAGTGACAACGATCCTCACTTCGCATCAATTGGTACAACAATAGAAACAGAAGCAACGAAACAAACACCCACAAGTCATACGTTTGACAAAATATATTGCGTTAATGCTATAAGGCGATAAATCATACATACAAACATAAACAATCGGTAAAAATCGACAAAATGATATACAATTCCAGGTTGACAACGGAGCCAATTAAGGCTGTAACCAGTTTGTTTTAATTATTCCAATGCAAGATGATTCTGATTAAGTAAACTGGTCGCCGTCATCCCCAAAATAACTACACACTGTATTATCAACAATGATTTCAGGTGTAGTGTGTTGGTTACGTTGCTATAATTAATAGAACATACTATATGTAAATGCAATGATAATAATACTAGATGATAAATGTTCACATAAGTAGTCTTGCAAACAAAATGTGGTTATGCCAAGCTTCAGCAATGGTATAATACCTAAGTAGAATAACATTATAATATCAAACACATATGTCACACGTTTCGGGGTGGAATGAGATTAAACTAGAACACTATACCCCCTTACAAGATTTGCCTTTAATGATAATATAAAACTATTTAGATTGGGTTTATTTTGTATAACAGTTGGAATTGTATTCCACATCATCGGACCTTTACATAGCAAACTGTTCGAAGATCTTTGAGTAGAACAGATAACAGGACGTATATTATAGGTTTGTCTAGTTTTGTAAAAGTGAATGTTATAGGTAAATGTAAAAATATCCGATGATAATGAATGTGACAGACTCCCGTAAACATAAGTATACATACATTTTCCAACTTCAATTTCAAAAATAGTATGCAATTTTATTAAGTTTAAACATGAAAGAGGGGATGTGAATGTTCCCAATAGTTTGTTTTAAGAATGGAACGAACTATTTTTTTGTATAATTAATAATTTTTCAATATGAGTTTTGTATGTGGATCCCCACAAAATGATTCTGTATGTCAAGTAGGGGTAAACTAAAGTGTAATAAATTAGTCTAAGTACTATGTATAAAACACTAGTTAACTTGTTTTTGCATGCATTTATATGTTCTTGCCAATCAAGTCTGTCATCTATATGAAGACCTAGAAATGTTATACTTTTTTTCGCTGAATTATATTATTAGATATCGCTAATACTAATTCTTCGTTCTGAGCAGGACGAGATCTAGAAAATAGCATGCATTTTGTCTATTGTAGGTAACTGTATCGCGAATGCAAATATTTAAGACTTATATATTACCGTTATACCCCGTCCCCATTCCTACCAATGACACTGAGCAAATGCTATTCTTCTTAGAAATTGTTCATTTGGAGTTTGCATACACAGATAGTTTGATGAAAGGCAAAAGTCACCAACTTACTCTGCACACTCTGACCATCCTCGCGCGCCAGGGGTAGCTGCTGCTGGTTACGTCAGTGCCAGCCAGCAGTACCCCTTGGCTGATCGGTTTGCGAAACTCTTAATTTAAGCTCGGCCTATGAAATCGCCCACTAGATCAGTAGATGTAGGCAAGTCAGGTGGTCATAATAAAACTAATTTCAACCAACCGTGGCTCGTGTTACATGCAGTGTTTAGGAAGTAGAAGCAATTATTCGAATACACAATACCGCTCAGCTGCTCGTGCTAATGGCAATGGGCGAACGGGTCATTATATATTGGGATTCCCAGAAGTCGTTTATCCGTCTTCAAATTGGGGCGGGTATTTGCGCTGTTCTCGCGACTGGCGAAGTCAATTACTAGTTTGTCTCAGCTAACTTCCGCACTTCACGAAGGGGATCAGCCAGGGCTAGTTTTGCATGGCAAACAGCCCTGGCTTCCGAAGATGACTCTTACTACAGAAGGTAACTCTAATTTCCTCACATCGTTTTTCGACACAGTCTATTCGTCCACGGTGAACTCTCTCCATTCTATCCACACATGCACGTGTCTATACATGGGCATACTGGCATACAATAATAACACGCATAGGCACGCGTGCGTGCGTGCGTGCGTGCGCGCTTCATCTGCGACAGAGTCAGTGACGTGTGAACACGATAATAATCGCATGGTGGAGGCACTTGTGTTACCCAAGTTTCATTAATGGCTACTAGGTGGCAGCACATTATCATTCGACAACATCGCGGAAGTGTTGTTGCTAGTTTTTCACTACCCTTTGTGATCGTTATCTAAAAGTAAGCCTGTATATTTTGATTATGTTGCCTGATGCGGTAGGTGTATTTCGATAAATATAACGTATGATAGTATCTTCGTTGACCGGGTTACATCGGCACCGCGTTAGCTAGCTGCCTGTGGGCGATAATTAAACTTTAAAGGAAATAAAAACAAGGCATTAGCTAAAATCAGTTTTCCATGTGATGTGTACACAAAGTTTAACATTGGTATCAAACTTCAAAGTTAGGCAAAACTCAAGTTATAACAGCGAAATCGAGGTGGGTCCGGATTCTACACAAGTGCCTTAACATTGTATGTAACATTTGAGAACAAGTTATTGTGCAATATTTCGCTGTAATACAAACACAAGTCATCAATTAAAAACTCATCATAGAGGAACAAGCAGTTATCTTACGGTTCCACATGAATCTAATTTGATTTTAAACAACGAATGTGAATAGGCCTACATGTCGACCAAGTTTCGGCTTTCACTAAGCTTTGGCTCGTTTCCAGAATAATTATATCGATTGCAACCCACAGGAGATAATCTACACCAATAAACATACATAGCAAACAGATATTGTATTATACGGTAAGCTACAGAAAGTAACGTATATAATCTCATAATATCACTAGAATATCGATATATGAAGGACGAGTTGTACAATTTATCATAACAACTTAAATCAGCCAGTGAATTTCTGATGATGTCACTAGCTCAGTTGGTAGACTCGTTGGTTTCTTGTCATTTATTTTATATTCGGGTAATGCCGGTTAAATCTTGACATCAAACCATTGATTTTCTTGACACTTTTTGTTTATGTTTTCAGTAATATAATAATTACAGATGTAATGTAAACCAAATCATTTTTATGCTATGATGCATTGTTTGTTAATATTGTTTTTATTTTTGTAGTAATTATTTATTCGCCACAAAAATGAAAATATGGTAATTATATATAACGATTTTTCTAAATTATATTTCAATATAAGTTTAATGTTGTTATAGTATAAAATTATCTGATAAAAGTCTATCCTGATTTAATTTGTTATTTCATAGTTGGCCTGAGAGCCAATCATCGTCTCTACCCGAATTTGGGGTCAAGTCCCCTACCGTCAGGAGCTTAATAATCCATGCCGTTGTAAGTGGCCAATGCTGCCACCTCACGGCGCCTGGATAATCGAGGCTACTATTTGGCATATAACACCTCAGAATAACAGGACGAAATCGTCTGATCGCTTTAACCAGTTGTTTTGTTAATTATCAGGCTCTCTTCTTTAGATTCTAATATTAAGAATTTAGGCGATTTTATTTTCTGACCTAAGTTCTAACCATGAAAAGGACCACCTACAGACTACAGTATACTATATATACTAGCCGCCAAACTTCTCCATATATTAAATATAGTATAATATTCGTAAAATTACTGTTGTATGAGTAAAGGCAGTATAGTCTTTATAGCCTAGATACGTTATCGAACAATTACATTTACATTCCTGTGACAATCAAGTCACACAAAGTCTAATTTAATTTTAAAAACTAAAACTTGACATCTCCGTTGGTGGCTCCATGGCTACCATATCAAGGCGTCGCACTCGCACGGCACGTATACAGTCTGTAATTATAATTTACCTATATGCATACATACACACCTATAATTGTAAATATACCTAGGTGCACATATAAACAACTAGAATTAAAAATTATTATTGATATGTACATGCTCAGATACATAAAATCACACGTCTTTGGGTATAGAAATGACACTGGACACAGGTTCTATGAACCTTATTTGTACTGCGACACCTCGAAACAATATTGATTTTACGATAGCTGTAGAGCTACAGGTTGTCATCGCCATAGATGTTGAGTTCTAGTTTAGTATGTTATGTGAATTTTGATCTTTATGGACATGTAAGTGTACATTTTTTATAAAGTAGGTCAGAAAGTTTAAGACTGCCAGAATTCATATAGTTTCTGGTTCCGGTAGTTAGTGTAATGGAGCTTCAAAGTCATAATATCAGTAATCACCTAGGTAGTTCAGAATTTGTCAAGTCTCAAGATGGATTTTTAAATGAAGTTATCAATCTAGCTTGTACTGCTGATTCAGTTAGACATTCGACTATTCTATGGTTCAGCCACTTGAAGAGTGAATGTGTTTTTCATAGATTTAGTTTTGCTTTTTGTATAAATAATCGAAGACACTTCCTGATTTTAATGACGCATCTTCCTATTTCAGGGGTCTATTGTAGATTCATTGTCATATATTAATAATATTTGTATGCATCGTTTTACTGATTTCTATTGTGTCTCCTTGTAGCCTTCGTTATACTAACATGCGTCTTTCTATGTAGTTGTAGTTTACACTACGATATATAGAATGGATATTATTTGTCACAATAGAAATCGTCAAATTTTCTGCAATTTACCTGTCCGCTAGTATCTCTAATGTTGCCTACATCTACAGTACTGACAGGATTGTGTTCTTTCAGATGACAGTGGTGGTATCGAAGGCTGTTTGTGTCAGAAGTGTCAGCTTGACCTGATCCAGTTGCACAAACACACGCGCATTGATAACAACTGTTGAGTTGTCTGCATCAAAACAGTGTTGGACATTGAGCCAAGTCACTGAGGGTCCACATGTTTCTCTTCAGAAACAACACCAAACATGTGACAGTGTCTCCTGTGGAACAATACTTACATTTAAGCAGACAAAAACTCCCTTTCGGTGAAGGCAATCATTCAAGTGTGACCGTTATGGAGTTAACATTTAAAGACTCATCTGCGATCTCTGACCTGTGGAAAAAGTGAAATTGTGGCAAATCGTCATCTCAGGGTATAACTTTCAAACTGCATGTATATGGACATTCATACTGTGGAGAAACCTATAAATGTGCACACTGTCTTGTAGTGTGGTGACTTAAACCGGACTGAAGAAAACCCTTCAAATGTGATGCATGTCGTCTCCACCTTTCTCAGTGGTGTAACCTACACGTGCACTCGCACTTGTCATCAAAGTGTTTACATGTTGTATTAATATATTCTCTTGTGAAACGTTACACACGGGATGTATATGAAAACACGATAGAACCGGAACTATTATCAATATGTCTGAGAATGTGCACACTCGTATCAATGAGAAAAGATATGTATGTGTCACTTGTGGAAAACGTTTTTTAAACAACACTGGCTTAACGGTACATGTGCACAGTCACACTGGGGAGAAACCATTCAAATGTGATAAGCGTGGGGCACAGTTTACACACGGTCATCGTTTGAAGACACATTTGTGTATCCACACTGAGGAGAAACCCTATAAATGTGATATGTGTGGTGCACAATTTTCAGCAAAAAGCTATTTGAGTAAGCATGTCCGTATCCACACTAGAGAGAAACCCTACAAATGTGATACATGTGGTGCACAATTCACACAGAGTAATCATTTGAAGGCACATATCCGTATCCACACTGGGGAAAAACCCTACAAATGTGTTACATGTGGTGCACAATTCTCAGCAAGTTATAGTTTGACTAATCATGTCCGTATCCACACTGGGGACAAACCCTACAAATGCGATACATGTGGTGCACAATTCTCACAAAATGGTACTTTGAAGAAACATATCCGTATCCACACTGGGGAGAAACCCTACAAATGCGATACATGTGGTGCACTATTCTCACAAAATGGTGCTTTGAAGAAACATATCCGTATCCACACTGGGGAGAAATTCTACAAATGCGATACATGTGGTGCACAATTCTCAGAAAATAGTTCTTTGAAGAAACATATCCGTATCCACACTGGGGAGAAACCCTACAAATGCAATACATGTGGTGCACAATTTTCAGCAAGTGGTAATTTGACTAAGCATATCCGTATCCATACTGGGGAGAAACCCTACAAATGTGATACATGTGATGCACAATTCTCACAGAACAGTCATTTGAAGACACATATCCATATCCACACTGGGGAGAAACCCTACAAATGTGATACATGTGATGCACAATTCTCACAGAACAGTCATTTGAAGACACATATCCGTATCCACACTGGGGAGAAACCCTACAAATGCGATACGTGTGGTGCACAATTCTCAGCAAGTCATTGTTTGACTAAACATGTCCGTGTCCACACTGGGGACAAACCCTACAAATGTGATACATGTGGTGCACAATTCTCAGCAAGTCATAGTTTGACTAATCATGTCCGTATCCACACTGGGGACAAACCCTACAAATGTGATACATGTGGTGCACAATTCTCAGCAAGTCATAATTTGACTAATCATGTCCGTACCAACACTGGGGACAAACCCTACAAATGCGATACTTGTGGTGCACAATTCTCAAAAAATGGTACTTTGAAGAAACATATCCGTATCCACACTGGGGAGAAACCCTACAAATGCGAAACATGTGGTGCACAATTCTCAGAAAATGGTACTTTGAAGAAACATGTCCGCATTCATACTGGGGAGAAACCTTACAAATGTGATAGCTGTGGGGCACAGTTTTCCAGGAGTGGTTCGCTAAAGACACATGTAGCGCGCATTCACACTGGCAAACTCTTTCAGATGTGACATCTGTGGACCACAGTTTAAAATCAGTAGTACTGATAGTGATACTTTATGCACACATGCACTGTTGAAAAAGGTATAACACTTGAGGGAAACAGCGTTTACCATCAAAAGGTATGCCAGGTATCGTAAAACAAATAACTATTTGGCAATGAAAAATGGCCATATGTCAACCATAGCCATAGCAGGAATAGAATTACATATATATATATATGTACACTTTATATCAGACTCACTCCAGAGTATCATTGTTTCTGTTGCTTTGCACAATTAATTTGTTAAGTCATTACATACACTTGTATACGACCAGTGCAGGATTTGGTTTTACCGAAATGTCCGATTTCTGAAATGTCTGATTACTTAAAAGTCCTCGTATGGAAATGTGCTATTACAAAAACATCCCATTATAGAAACGTCCTGTTACCGAAATGTCTGTTACCCAACTGTCCATGGCCAAAGTGACCTTTACCAAACTGTCTGGCTGTCATCTCACTCACTTCAGAGAATGGTTGTTTGTGTTGGATTGCACAGTTTGTCAGTCACTGGCCCGAGGCTTCTACAGTCCTAAATCCGGCGCTGTGTATAACGAATGGTGGTGGTATCCTTTGTTTCCCTAAGCTAGACTACTGAAATGCTGTGTTGAAAGTCACAAGAATTTGTGTTGCATTTGGCTTCTTGCTTTGTAGAACAGAGGCCACCACTGTAGGAACGAATTTTAGAAGGTCACTATACTATATCGGTGATACTGTTGCCAACTATTTGTTATTCCGTGGGTGGACGTAACGTAGTAAATAAAAACGGATGCAGCTACAGCTTTTGACATTGTCAACTCCCAAATTTCCCATCACACCTGGCCCCCAGGCTAAATGTGAATAATTACAAATATACGAACAGCCGTATAGGTCCTACAATACACGCACACACAGACACTCTCACACACACAGACACTCACAGACACACACACAGACACACACAGACACTCACACACACAGACACTCACACACAGGCACTCACACACACAGACACTCAAACACACACACAGATACTCACACACACACTTACAGACACACACACACACATACAGGAGGTCCACAATATCATTTTATTGGGGCGTCAACAAAATATCTTGATTAATTTGGTGTCGAAACATTTTAGACATAACTTGAGCGCTTCAGTATGATGCAAACTAGAGTTCAAAATATAAATACACAAATGCACCGCACACAAACACAGCATATGTCTTTTTAGGCCGAAGGTCCAACGGACTATTGCCATCACTTTGCGTCCGCCGTTAGCTGCCGTATCTCAGAAACCGTTCAGTAACTTTTTCTCTAATTTTGCACATACATATCTTAGGGTACTGCCACTATGCACACGAAATCTGTATTTGATTGAATCGTTCTGAGGGCCCCCAGGGCCCCAAAAAACTGGTAACTTTTCACATTTTGCCTATTTTTTCAAAAACTTAAGTAACTTTTTCTCTAATTTTGCATATACCTTTCATGAAATGTCTATGCAAAATTAGAGAAAAAGTTACAGAAGAGGTTTTGAAAAAAAATAGGCAAAACGTGAAAATTTACCAGTTTTGAGATCCTTTTTTTGGGGGTAATTAGATGCCCTTAGAATGATTAAATCAAATACAGACTTCTAGTGTACAGTGACACTGTACACAAGAAGACTGTATTTTATTTAATCATTCTAAGGGCACCTAATTACCCCCCCACCCAAAAAAGGACCCCAAAACTGGTAAATGTTCACGTTTTGCCTATTTTTTCAAAAACTCTTCAGTAACTTTTTCTCTAATTTTGCATAGACATTTCATGTGGTAGTGCTACTATACACAAGGAATCTGTATTTCATTGAATTATTCTAAGGGCACCAAAGGTCCCCTAAAATGCTCAATTTGCTAACTAAATTGTTTACAGCAGGAGAACAGCCCAGGCAGGAGCTCTATTGACAACTGGCTGGCTACTCTCCTTCCCTCAACTACCGGTAATCCCTTTTCCTACAACATCTGTCACATGCAGAGTCTGTGTCTTGCATGGATCAGAGGTTGTCTTTTCTGTTAGTTCAAAAACTGTTCAGTAACTTTTTCTCTAATTTTACATAGACGTCTGTACACAAGACATTTGTGTTTGATCGAATCAATCTAAGGGCACCTCAGGGCCTCCCAAAAAGCTAAATGTTCATATTTTGTCTTGTTTCTGCCTGGCCTAGGTTGGTAAAACTTCAACAGCCGTTTTCTTCATTTTCAAGTTTTGATCCTTACCATATTCAATGCTCCATAACTTCGCCAATTTTTGTAGCAGTCATAATTTTTGAAACCGTTTAAACCATCCTACCCAGCCTTTATAAGAATGTAAGAAAACAATGTTACAATTTTTCCGACTTATCACTCATTTGGTCAGCCGGGGTCACATATAGACGTATTAGTCTAAAGGACTTCAGGGCCTCTTGGCCCATTTTTAGTCCTTTGGCCGAAGGTCCAAGGGACTATTGCCATCACTCTGCGTTCTCCGTCCGCCGTTAGCTGCCGTATCTCAGAAACCGTTCAGCAACTTTTTCTCTAATTTTGCATAGACATATCTTAGGGCACTGCCTCTATGCACGAGAAATCTGTATTTGATTGAATAATTTTAAGGGCTCCCTAGGGCCTCCAAGGACCCCAAAACTGGTACAAATGTAACATTTGGCCCATTTTTTCAAAAACTGTTCAGCAACTTTTTTTCTAATTTTGCATAGATGTATCTTAGGGTTCTGCCACTATATACAAGAAATCTGTATTTAATTGAATCATTCTAAGGGGCCCCCAAAGTGCGAAAGTTTTACTTTATCAAGTGATGTGGTTTTGAGAAGGGCCCTTGAGACCACCCCAACAGTAGATTTTGTTTAATGTGCCACAAAGTCAACACTGTGACTAAACTCTGCAGCCTAGTGCTACTGTTCCATTGAGACCTTAACTAATCTTTAATTGGTCACAGCGCCCAGGCAGAGTAGACACACTTGACCCCTGTTAGACTGAACAGTTGCCTAACACTTTTTATCTTCAAAACTACTGATTTTCTATAATTGCAAGTTGTGTTTATTTTGATGTTCATTTAATTATTATAAAATGGTGTGATTGTGGTGTCTATTGGTTAAAGATGTATTGTCTGTAGAAACCTGTAGGTGACAAACATAGAAAATTAATATTCTGTCACCTGTAGGTGACAAACATAGAAAATTAATATTCTGGACAACTATAGAGTGAAATATCCTACACTTTATTTATATCAAATGCATTCAACTGTTCTGTTTACGCTTGCCATGCCTTGTGTAGACATGGTACTGTGTAAATCAATTGTATCAATATAGACTAATAATTACAGATTCACAATATAGTTGACATCTGAAACAACCAAATGTCAACCATTAGAAGAGTTGACACAGTTCCGCTATACACAAGCAAGAAATCTGTATTTAATTGAATCATTCTAGTGTCATCAGCATATAGTAGAACATACATTTTCTACATCATCATCCCTAAGGTTGTTGTAAATTTAACCAGCAGCCACGTCAAGTCCGTTATAATTGTGACTAACAGTGTTCAAAATGATTCAGGTAAATAGCAAATAACAAATGACACAAGTTTTCTCCTTACCATACCTATACATCACATGAGAAGAAGGCTGACACAGCCTGGCCCTCATTTATACATGATTTAGCATTTTTGTATATGTTGTATACAACTTTCAACACAATACCATTAATACCGCATGAAATTATCTTAGACCACAGGGAGGACCAGTCTACTAAATAAAATGCTTTCTTATAATCGATGAAGGCACAATAACGCCTTTTGCGTAGAGACAAATACAATTCAACCAATACCCCTATCTGAACACTGCCTGTTCTTCACCTATTACATTCGCTTTGTTTAGGTATGTGGTCAGTCTGGTGTTCTGAACAATCACTAAGGGTTAATGAACACTTGTGCAGAATGTCACCCTCTTTAATTGATCTATTCAGTAATGAGGACACTGCTTAGGCCTCACTCTGGACACTGCCACTCACAGTGTTGTGTATTGTCTTAGTTGGTGCATTGAGCTAATCTACTTGACCATGAATCAGTGGGGGCTCTGGTTGTGTATTACACCCAGCTGTGGAGCTAAGAATCTCTGCCTGCTATTGTTTGATGGAAACTGTGACTAATGTGTAACTGGTCACTGGCAGTATATTGTGTCAACAGTCAGCATTAAGCCACTAGACCCCTGTTAAACTGGACAGTTGCCTGTAGGTTTTAAACTGTGTCAAACAGTGAGTCTACCTTTTGCTCTCAAATAATCTGTCCTCTTAGTTTTACACATGAATACATAATCTGGCATAACTTGATAAATCTGTGTAGCAGCACATTTGTACTTCCAGTGTATCATTCCAACATAACATACATATTACATACTGTATGCCACATTTGAATGTTGTGCATGTAATATTTGCATATATAATGTAAAACGTCAACAGCCGTTTTCTTTATTTTCACTTTTTGATCCCTACCATGTCCAATGCTCCATAACTTTGCCAATTTGTGTAGCAGTCATATTTTTGGAAACCGTGTAAAACACCCTACCAAACCTTTACAAGGATGTAAGAAAACAATGTTACAATTTTTCCTACTTTTCACTCATTTGGTCAGCCGGGGTCACATATAGACGTATTAGTCCAAAGTACTTCAGGGCCACTCAGGGCCCATTTTTTAATAATCTCATGGTTGAAATCACGTGTATTGTGCAGTTGTACCTAATTGTAGGTAATTGTATAGGTGAATGGAAATATTTAAAATTGTTATCGCTTTGCCCCACCCTTCGTCCCTCTTCCTACCAACAACTCTGAGGAAAACGTTAATTTTATGTTAAGCTTCTTCTGATCTAATTGTTCATTTGGAACTGGTGGATACAAATAGTTTGACGAAAAGCAAAGGTCCTTTGAACATTCTCTACAGAAGGTAACTCTGACAGACAGACGCAGCGATTCACCTGGACAGCGGATTCGCGTCAATGACGCGTCGTGCAGTGAAACGCCGCATGTGCCACAGTGACGCATAGAAAAACAACGTGGTTATCTGATAAATTTGAGGTCTCACCTCGATTGTTCCGTTATATTTATAGTTTTGCTTAAATTTGAGGCGAAAAGGCGTTAAATAAACCGTTCACATCGTTACAGGCATTTTTATAGTATAAAATTATTGCGTCTTCGCGCATTTTGAGGCCCAAATAGCCCCCCGGTTTATTTTAGTCTGCGTCGCTGTCTGCGGTGGTGCGTTAGCCGTTTCCGCGGCGTGCGCTTGAAATGAGCAATAAACAGCGCATGTTCATGCAAACCGGACCATCGTTTAGTTCTCAAAAGTGCGGTTTATTTTTAGAACGTAAATGTGCCTGAGATTTTCCGATCTGTTTAACAGTAGACTTTAGTTGCATGACCATTCCACGAAAGATGAGACACCCCCGCACTGTATCGTGTTTTGTTATGTTTGTGATTGTTTCAAATAAACCAGCAGAGGTGGTCTGCATGTTGGCACATGCCCCCAGACCTTCGGATTTTCGCCAGCCTCAAGGGATGCTATCACAGGTTAATTTTTTTAGAACCTGAAGGTGTTTTGGTACAACTTCAAGGGGGTGTAAATGGAGGTTATTTTGAGTGCTTCAAAGTGGTTGTTTTGGCACGTACCACACTAGACTTTTGTTTTGGTGGGAACCTAAAGGGGATGTTTTCGGAGATTGTTAGAGAGCCTGAAGGTGGGGATTTGTAGGAAGCCTCGAGGAGGATGCATTTGGAGGTTTTTAGAGAGCTTTAGCATCCAAATATTCACCGCGTTCTAACGCCAGTGTGTATAAACACAACGCATCGCAGGATAAAAATCATCGACATTTATGCACGCACTCCCCCTACGGTAAACTCCCGAGTCCTCACTAGGCTCGGTGGTCAACGACAAGCAAGTAGCGCTGCCTATAAGACAATACATAATTAACGTAACAATTATGACAACTAAAGATCAACACATTTTTTCGAAAGACTATTTTAGACTATATAAGTATCATATTGTTTATTCCGTCGATTATATAATTTTATTAATTCACAGCAGCCAATATCGCCTGGTTGCCTGTCATAGATTGGCGGGGTCTCCGTTACTAGATGGCTCAAGTCTAGTAGGGTTCATTATTAATTATGGCAATGCTTGTGAATGAGAGCAGCAACCGTGAACAACGCAACAATGAACAATGGAAATGTGATGGATTTTTATTACATATATAGATAACAAGGAAATATGTTGTATTAACAATAAAAAAGAATATCTACCCTCTTACTCTACCCTATCTAAGGTCTCATCGGTAGTTATCAATGGCTCGTTCAAAAACAAACTAAGTACTATTACCACTTTCAACGGAACTTCACATGTGAACATGTTCAGGTCCGGTCGGACTCATGTAAGTAACATCGAGGAATCAATAACATCCCAGGAGTAGGAAAAAACAGTCTCTTCATTACATACATCGGGAATGTATACCATCCCCAGTATAGAGAACAACAGTTTCTTAATTACATAACATACATTGAGGCTGTTCAAAGAAATTTAGGCAGCAACTCAACATCTAAATATTACATCGAACTGTCATTTCCCTATGTTTCGTCTCGCCGCATAGTCAAGCGAAAGTTCGTCGCACTCGCTACGATTCATCCCGTTAGCCGGACTCGAGATCGCATCACGACTGAAAGACTGTCCGCTGGAAATGTCCGTCTCTGTTGCCCGCACGCTCTGATCGCCGTCGCACGCGTTCGTCTGATCTCGTTGAACCGGCTCGGCCGACCTGCTACATAAAACCGCTCCGGTCTCAATAATCGCCGTCTGTAGACGACGTTCGTCTCCGCCACACCCTCCCTCTAACTGCCTCTGCACCACTCGGTCCGCCGCCGCCCGTTCGCTCGAACTGCTATTACAACGCCGCTGCACTCGGATCGCCGCCGCATGCACTCGAACCGATGTCAGATCGTTCTAAAATGGGAACATAACCTTGTTACTGCTTCCCATACAACTTTACACGTTTACTCTGCCTACCTCTAGACAGCAGGGTGGCAAACGCCATTATTGCCCTGTTACTCACGATCTCTCCAAAATCTACACGTGCCATAGCATAACACATGACCGGATTGAGCCAATAAGATGCGCGACAATGAGCCACACCTAATTTATGCATGGTGAAAACACCCCTATACCAATGTAATCGTCCACGACGTGAGTTAATCATAAGTTAATCATAAGGTAACCGTGCTCCGACCAATGAGTGCACCTGCACTGGTCTGTAAATTGTTACGTAACACAATCTGCTCTCTGTCTCTCTCTCTCGCTCTCGCTCTCTCTCTCTCTCCCTCTCTCTCTCTCTCTCTCTCTCTCTCTCTCTCTCCAACAGTTGATGTCTAACCTTTCTACTTTAACAAAATGACAAGGAAATAAGATTAAGAAAAATATATAAACAGCAGAATTGCTACAGTGTCGTAATCGAGATCTAAATGTTACCATGCTGTGCCGTTCCTCAACAATTTAAAGACTTACCCAAATAAGGGCATTGCCTTCCTGAGACAAGACTCTCAGGCAATCTAGCGATTAATGGCCTACTTTACAATGTGAAGCATCTGGCCGACGGCTGATAGCAAGCAAGAGAATGAACCAATAACGAGTCATAATTATGGTAATTCACCATGGCGAAACGTTGGGATCGATTTAGTCGGACTTGATGGAGTTGAGTAACTTCTGACAGTGTACTACTTATCCAGGTCCTTCGAAGTCGACAAGATGAAAACAACTACCCCGTACACAATTACAATCGTTGGATATTTTGACAATACATTCACCCAAAACACTCTCCTGAAGAATATGCGAGTGCTCAAACGTCTGACCAGTAAAGTTTCGTACAACATGAACCACACTTTATTCACGTTACGGTATAAGGACGTCGACGTAACACCTTTAATTATCGGCCTAAATCGGTAAATAAAATGGCATGTGCGAGGAGAGAACACCAAAGCGGAGCCATAAGAGTATGTCACTATTTGTCCTTCACCTCGTAGAGGAGGGCAAGTAACAATAAGAGAAGGCAGGCAGACAACAACGAAAACGACCAGAATTACCAGATAGTCATGCATCTCCTGCGTGTACGGTGTCTAAGAAGGTACAGGGTAGTCACAGCCATTAATCCCACACATCTCTCAAATACCAATTGGAACACCCAAAGGTCAACGTCAAGCCAGTATAACTGGACAGTCGTGTGTATCAAACACCACGTATGAACAGCGGTGCATCATCTATTGGCGATATGGTAACATTATCCAAGACGAGATTGGAAGCGCATAAGAAGGTTGTAGAGAACACACAAAGAAAACAAGAAAACAATACACAAGGAGCGAGAAGAAAACAACGATATCCCCCATATCTAGCCATGTGCTCACATATCGTACAACTACAAAGAAGACCGTCACAAACTTGGAGGGACTGAACATTTCAGATAGAGGGATCAATAAAATGGAGAAGACACGTGGAAGAGGTAACCCGAACATAAAAAAACACAAATACCAATCAACCGAGACGAAGGAAACA